>VONZ01000293.1:600000-817581 GCA_012976165.1 Labeo catla | reverse complement strand
AGTAAAAGGAAATGAAGCGAGTAAATGTGCATTACTTTTCCTGCATGTTGAGCTCCTCATGACGCCTCAGCATTGCTCTTCACACAGGCAGCGAACGCCTCCATTAGCTCCTTACACGCTTGCTCGCCATTCTCCTTTACACTGTAGCACACAGAAAACACACTCATTACTCCAGCGCACACACACATGCTGATTCACATATACAACAAATATGCAGATTTGTCCCTCTAAAGACGTTACATAACTTTGGTTGTGTCTTTAATCATATAAAATGTGTACTCATGATAGGATTCTGCTGGGACTGAATTAGACAGTATGTATGCGTTTGTGCGAGTGAGATTATTTGAGCCTCTCCACACCAAACAACGGCAGACACTGACACACTGCATTAGAGTGATGGAGCGAAAACGAGGGTTGGAATGACAGAGCAAAGGGGGGGAAGAGATGCAAAGCGAGGGAGGTGGATAATCCAGCCGAATGAGCGAAAGATAGAGCCCTAGAATCACGTGACAAAGCAAGCAGGTAGACTACTGCTAAAAGACAGAGATGTCGTGACTTATGAGGCAAAGAGCCCCTCCCCTAGAGAGAAAATGATTTTAGTCTCTCCCTCCCCCACAGATCATCTGCTGCATCTCGCATGGTGACATAAGCGTGCTCTTCCTCGCTTTCTCTCTTTTCTCAGAGAGCGGTGATGTAACACACAGCTGGTCAATTTAAATATAAAGCGCCTTATGCAGACTGGTTCTGATGAGCCACGTGACGTAGGTGTAAGGATGTACGGGGGGATTTCACTAGCCAAGAGCATTTCCTCTTCATAGGCAGCCATTTTAATACGAATGCTAGATTTAGAGAGAAGACATGCAAAGGGAGAATGAACCATTGTGAAGCACAAGACTAATCAACAGTGTGAGACAAGCTGCCTTCTATTGGACAAACACAATTAGGTTCAGATTATGCCCTTATCCTCAATAACCAGCAAAACAGTTTTAAGTCAACTGGAAAACCAACAATGAAGAATGGTCGATTTTAAAGCTAGTTTTACAAATTGATTTTTTACAAATTGAATGTGTTAAATTTCTAGAAAACTACAAAAAGTGAATCAGAACACGATTGTGTTTCAAGGCATTTTGATTTGGGATTCAAATATTGAAACACTCTAGTCTGTTACATAATTGGCGGCAAAAGCACTTTTACTTAAAAAACTTGTGTTATAATATGGGATAATTAATCCAAAAATGAAAACTCATTCATTAGTGATTACTCACCTTCATGTCATTCCAAACCTGTAAGATCTTTGTTCATCTTCAGAACACAAATTAAGATATTTTTGATGAAATCCGAGAGGAAGTCATTAAAATAGTCAATGTGACATCAGTGGTTCAACCGTAATTTTCTGAAGCTACAATAATATTTTTTATGCGCAAAGAAAACAAAAATAACAACACTGTACTCTTCATAATGACAGCAGACTATCCAAGAAGAGAATAGAGAAGAACTCATTGAATAAAGTCGACTGTAAAAAATGACCGTGATTTTAACAGCAAAAGACCGTAAAAATGCTACAGTAAAAATCTATTAATTGGTTTACAGTTCCCCCACCATACACAGTGAAAAATTGTATTGGTAATTTTATGGTAGTTTCCAATTTTTGGAAGTGAAAAAGAATGTATATTATAAAGCGAATAGTTCCAGTCCCTGTTGGGCCACGTTCTAAGATCATTAAACCTTATTACTTATATGGACTAACCGTTTTATAAAAGCAATAAGCTCTGCGAAGTCGTGGTTTACAGTTAATTTATAACAGCTAAGGGAGTTTTAGGCACTCCCCTTCACAGTAAACCACGGCTTCTTGTGGCTTACTGCTTTAATTTACAATGAATAACCGTAAATTGACATTCCCAGACTTTCCTGCATTACATTTCACATTTCCTTTTTTTTTTATCAGTTATGTACATTAGGGTTGTATGTTACATCTAATGTTGTTTAATCAATGTTTATTGCATCATTTCAGTTTCATGTGTGTTACCATAATGGTGTTTGTGTGAATGTGCACCTTCTATATATGTATATATATTATATTATTTCTATATATATATTACTTTCTCATCACCACCTGCTTCTGGTGGTTATCAGGGTATTACAAAGGTACAAAACAGATTTCTGAACTTCAATAGGTTAGTACATTAACATTATATCACTTAATGAAATATGGTATTCAAATGTAAATTAAAACTCTAAAACTTAAAATGTTGGTACTGTATTTTTTTATTGTAAAAATCTGGCAACCACACCTGCCGTTTTTTTTTTAACCGTAAATTTTACAGATTTTTTTTTTTTTTTTTGCAGTCATTATTTTTGTTTTCTTTGCACACAAAATTTTTTTTTATATTTTCATAAAATGTTGTTACTATCTTTCTGTGCTTTGACTGTGGTAGGACCCTTGCTGTCTATGCAGGATCAGAAAGCTCTCAGATGTCATCAAAAATATCTTAATTTGTGTTTTGAAGATGAACGAAGGTTCTACGGTTTTGGGACGACATAAGGGCGAGCAATTAATTACAGAATTTTATTTTGTATGACATTCCTTTAATGACAGACAAATTGATTTTAAAATGTGTTGAAACCCTTCAAACATGCACTAAATGAACTAAACCGTGGTTATTTGCCAGTCAAATATTGAAATCTGTCAGTCTCGGAGGTGTAAAATTAAACCGATTTCAGAAAGTATGAAACAAATGGTTAGGGAATGATCACCTTCCCCAAATAAAGACTGAATAATTCACATGATGGCCAGTTCTCCACATATATAATGCAAAAGGAAAGAGGGCACGGCTTAGGAGTGCTCTGATCTTAAACACAACAAACAGGAAATAATTTTACTTGACCTAAAGAAAATTTCAGTTGGAATCTAATAAACACTAAATCCGTAAGAAATTGATTGGTCTCCACATGGAGCTTCTACAACAAAGCTGTCCTATGTTGATTAAGCAGATGCTTTTATTTATTGATAGATCGAGTTACACTGTTTACCCTGCGGGGGGCTTCTCAAAACTAGAACAATGCATTCCAACCGCTACAAGAGTAGGCATGCTAACTTAAATGAGAGGAAAAAACTGCTTAAAGTGTAAAAGATTAACTTGTGATTTGCATTAACATTCTTGAAAAGACACCCGTAGGACAAAATGGCTGTGTGTTAACTGTGGCTGATATTTAGAGACTGTAAGAAATGGAAAACATGTCAAGGTCATAAGGTCACATATTCCTAAATTTCCACAAAAAGCAGCCAGATGCATTCTCATATCAGTAAATAACTGCTAGCTTCTGGGGTTAAACCTGTAACATTAATCCTCTTCTGGTTTTAAAGTCCATGATGAATCCCCTTTGTGGAGCAGCATGACAAAAAACTGACAAGATGGCTACCATGACATGCCTAGACCAGGTGTAAAGTGAGCCAGTGAATAGTACATGTCACACAGTATAATGGATGACAGACACACACATCTACACATTACCATGTATGAGGGCACTATAAATACCAGTATGGTGTATGTTACTTAAACCCGGCCTTCTCTAACGTTAAACATTCAGCTAGTCAGCAACACATACAAGTTGCTGGTCAAAATGATCACAGAAAGGTCAAACTGATCTGCTAAAAGCGTTTTAACTGTAGACAGTTCTGCCATTCTTTGTCTGTCCATGCAGCCTTCCTGTCAGTTTTGAGTGGTGACTGCTCATGTGAGAGGAAATTACTTATGTTTTTACAGATGCACCGTTTCTCCATTTTCCCTGTCCTCACAGCAATCCTTTTTGGATTAGTGGATTTTGTTGGATTTTATATCCTGTAAAGCAGTGTTTCCTAACTCTAGACCTAGAGACCTCACTAATGTCTCACTTATTAAAACACCCGATTCACCTCATCAGCTTCTTGGTGTGTTAAATAGAAAGGCACCTGAAATATCCTGGGAGGTGGGTCTCAAAGCACTCCAGTGCTTTAGATGAAACACTGACACTATTCATTCAACCAAATTCTTAACCCCACACCCTTCCCCTATCTGGTCCTTGCACACCAAAGGTCAGGGTATGTGCAACCTTATCTGCTTTCTCATGCTGCCCAGGCCTGTCGACACTACAAACACCAAAAGCAGCCAATATATGTTTTGGGTGGGTAAGTAGGTCTGGGGATTAGGGTCAAAATACAATTTGAGCAATGGCCGGTGTCAATGGTCCAAAGACAAGAGACACAATGAAACTCTAAAGAGGAGAGAAGGCAGTATATTGCATGAATGTTCATAGCTGGCTGGAGAAAAGGTTAATCCGCAAATTTCCACAATTCTCTATCACTTAATTAGTCAAAACTCAAACATGACAAAGCAAGGCCAGAGAGGCTTCAGAGACAGAAACAACGAAGACTCAGGGATGGCGGGACAAGCGAGAGGAAAAGCATGACGTTGACACATTCCCAACAGCCAATCAGCCATGAGGAAGAACTGAAGTTGAAGAAAAACCCCAGAATGCTCCTAATGAGCGGCCCCACCGCTGCTGCCAACTCGGATCAGACTGACACCAATCAAACCATTTAAAAACTCATTAAGCTTAATCAAGTTTAATCTTATTAAAAATACCAGGATTCCTCTGCGCGAACCTTCCACCTCACATTCGGCTGAAGGTCCTTCCTTCCCTCCATTTTGGATCGCCATCATGATGCAGAATTTACACTGCGTATCATAATTCTGAACATCATCAATCCCAGCGTGATTCTAACTAATCAAGAGCGACAATATATCTATGTGGGAATAATTCGACATGTTGGAGCATGAGAATTTAAAAATTTTAAACATGCAGAGTATGGACCGGTATTATGGACCATACATAACTGCTCCTCCAGTCACTTACCATTTGTCTAAATCTGCCTTGATGGCCACACAGGGTGCTGGGACAGGGGTCTCGGCAGGAGCTGCGGTCTCTGAGTCCGACATGGTTCTGTGGAGTTGGTGTGTATGCGTGCCTGCTCTGTGCGCTCCTGTGGTTGCATGTGCAAGAGAAAAAGAGAGAATGGAGAGTTAGAGTTGCCAAGAGGGAGGGGGAGTGTACATAGTACACGGGGGGAGGAAGGAGGGGGGAATGTGAGAGGGCACATATGAACATGAGCAAGAGATCAAACAGTGATCGGGTTCAAGCTTACTCAGCAAAAAATAAATAAATAAATAACATTTTAAAAGTATGCTCTGTAAAATGCAAAAAGCAATGAGTGTGCTTCTTTCTGCACCTAAACCAATACTGTTTAATAAAGTGCGCTGAGACAATGGAAAGTATGCAGAGAAACTTGCATTCAGACACAGAAAAGCTGCACTACTTGTTGTGTTATGTTACGGGCTGTGCATGGACACCCCCTAATGGTAACATGTTTTCATGACATGCAACGCTTCACAGCTTCTCCTGCACCTCTCCTTTTAAAAAAAAATTGAAATAAAAAAAAAACTACAATTTTAAAATCCATTTTAATTATTTTATTTACATTTTTTAAAGATTTAATTAAGTATAGTCTGGGTGTAGATTAGGATAAATAAAATTAAAGTTAAAAGTAAATAAAATATTTTTCATTTTAATTTTTCAAACAGTTAAAAGCATCACCAGCCACTTTAGAGCTCATCACATGAGTTGAGAACTACATTCAACAAACCCAAATGAATGGGTGTGATATAGGTAATTAATATACAATGAGTTATTTCTATGTAAATACATTTTAAATTTGAATTAAAATATTGTCCCTGCTTGAAAAAAGTGCTGAATCTGTTTTTTTTTTAAAAACATAAGTTGGTAATTCAGGTAAAACTAGTTGTCAACAGGTTTAGTTGGTCAACATAACTGGTGTTAAGACCAGCCTGGTCTAGCTAAATCAAGCAAACCAATTTCTCTTTTGAAATTTTTGCAACCAGAGAGGTTAGATATGGGAGAGCGGAGTAAGTTGAGCCAGTTTTCACTTATGGTGTGTTTAATGCAAGCATGTGACAATAATGGGTCCAACTTAAATATGTACATAAATTACAAGTTGTTGTTTACCTTGGGAATAATCACTTAGGATCTAAAATGAACTGCTTTCAAAATATAGCTTTCCAAAAAAGTGGTCTCTTGGCTCAATTTGCCCCCAGTGAAGGGTAAATTGAGTTTAGGGAGAGGGTAAGTTGAGCCACACAGAGTTAAACTGTGCCACTGATTATGCTGTAGTAAAAATTTGCATTTTCACCTCATGCTCTATCAAAGGAAAATCAATAAAAATGACTTCTTAAAATTTATGTGTGAGCCTTCTGATGGACTCATCATCCATTCAGGTAGTTTTCCCACCTGTGGCTCAAGATGCTGGGTTAAACTCAAGCTCTCCGCAACTCTAATAAGGACAAAGAGGTTTGTATAATAGAATAGATAGATGGATGACTTCTTGAAAGTTTTATTTAAAGATACAGTTCACAGTTTGAAGGCTTTTGTAAAATTATTAAGAAATTACAAAGAAAAAATGCAGTTCAATTTGAAGAATTAAAAAAAAAAAAGGACTGCCAGCTGACCTTTAAGAACTAGGCAAATAGTATTTAACATCTCACCTATAAATGTTGCAGGGAAATACAGATTTTTCCTAAAATCTTCAATGGTCAATTTTCATAAACAAGTCCTATTTTAATAATAAAATCAGGTTCAAAACAAATAAATGTTTGGTGTAAAATTTATGAACTGTATTGTAGAATTACACACACTTTATAATCTTAAGAATTGGGTGAACTACTGGCTCAACTTACCCCAGACTTTTGGCAGAAATTACCCCAACTCCTACCATTTTAACAAATGTTTATCATCCAGCAGTTTAGAGCTAACATTATAGCCTCATATTATTACTTTAACTTTAAGCACAAACACTTGTGATATTTTTTCAGATTTGTCTGTAATTGTTCACAAGAACACAAGAACCATGAGTTCTTGAACATAAAAGAAATCACTCTGAACAGCAAAAAAGGTTTGTTTGTTTTTTGGGGGGGGGGGTACTTAAATGTAGTTTCCAATTAACCCATTGGTCTCCATCATCCATTATTTATCACAGGATGAATAAAATAAATAACTCTTAATATATTTGTGGTCAGATCACCAATTTTGTTTAAAGGTTGCCTAGAAACAAGGGGTGGCTCAACTTCCCCACAGGCTCAAATCACCATGTGAGGGGACACATCTACACTATTATTAACAAAAGTAGTGACTTATTATAGGTTTTAGTCGTAGACTACAAAATTTAACTACAAAAAAAACAATCTGACTAATCCTTTCAAAGATGGTTAAACTAAATTCGGAAAATCTAAATTACGTTTATGCACGTTTGGCTTAGACGTGCAAAAATAAATTACAATTCCACGGGACAAAAAAATATACAGTATGTGTAAGTTTTACAAAGTATTTCTTAGAATTTTTGTACCCTCTTTTGTATATATATATATATATTTATTGCTTATCTAGTTTTATAGTGTATGTTTTGTATTTTTTATTTTGTATTGTATTATATTGTATATTGTTTGTTTGTTTGCTAATTGCATTTTTTCTCTAAATAAACAAAATTATTATCAAGGCTGCAAAGATACTGATTCAAGTGAAATTCGTAACTCCGAACATTGCCTATCTTTGCACTACTTTTGAAACGTTTTCGATTGTGTCTATGAACCTGTGGATACTTTTAAATGCGTCTCTGCATCAACTCACCTCTTCATCGTTTAGTTCTAAAGTTAAGCTTGGCTAAGCCTGTCTGTCTGTCTTCTGTAGGAAGAAATGACTGGCATCTGGAAATGACGGGGCTATTTAACGGCGACCGTCCTACTGAAACGTCATGTTCTCTAAACAATCAACCCACATCCGTATGCATTTACACGGCTGTCAACGAGCTAAAGTGCAGCTAATTAAATTAGCATAAAATGTCAACCAATTACTTTACCTGGTTATGCAGTCCGGAAGGATCTGGCGAGATTTACCTGGAAAACAAAATGAATATTGTTGAACTGGGACGCGCAATTAAGTGCCGGTTCCACACCGTAGTAAAGATAGTTTGCGGTTTGATATTCGGATTTCTTTTGGCTATAAATACATAGCGCGCTGTCATAAACATGCAAATAATCCCGAATGTGGTTCTCCATGATTTGTGAATTCTGGTGATGCTGTGCCTTTTGCCCGAAATCAGTTTTTTTCGATGCGACTCTTAATTTTATAATGCTTATAGCTCCGAAAGTTGGAAACTTAGCAGACAGAAACCAGTGTCATCTGAACCAGCTTGATCTGTGAATTTTTTCACAGCAAAGCTCTTGTCCGTAACCCCCTTTGTAAGTCCGCTATAGTTAGGAATGTGAAAAATAGGCGCTCTTCATGTTTAACGTATTTTACCATTAAACACGCAGACTGCTCGAATACAAAAACATTGTTTTTAATTCAAACTAGATTTGTGAAAAATTTCACAATCGCTATTTATTGCGTAACAGTGTTTCTTTATGTTCTGCTCCCTTTTTCTTCTATCATAATGTCACACGGTGCTGTTCCAGTGAATAACGGTTTTCCAAGCCCTTAGATAAATTATATACGTCTCTAATGAACGTTTCACGTACGAGGAAATGTTTCACAGTTTAATTTTTGTCAGTGGATCCTTCCTGAGCCCTTATGTACTATTCTGATTTGTGACACATTTCACAGAGCAATTTTGGACATTTAACCCTTCACTGATTCAATTACATCACAATTTTGATTTGTGAAAACTTTCACAGTTCAGTACTGGTCAGCTGACCCTTCCCTAAGTCACTAACATCACTATTCTGATTTGTGAAAACTTTCAAAGTTTAGTACTGGTCAGCTGACTCTTTCCTGGGTCACTAACATCACTATTCTGATCTGTGAAAACTTTCACAGGTCAGTACTGGTCAGCTGGCCCTTTCCTGAGTCATATTAATCACTATTCTGATCTGTGAAAACTTTCACAGTTCAGTATTGGTCAGCTGACCCTTTCCTGGGTCACTAACATCACTATTCTGATCTGTGAAAATGTTCACAGGTCAGTACTGGTCAGCTGAACATTCCCTGAGTCAGTAACATCACTATTTTAATCTGTGGCTTTCAAAGAGTTCAGTACTGGTCAATGACTCTTTTCCTGGGTCACTAACATCACTATTCTGATTTGTAAAAACTTTCACAATTCAGTACTGGTCAGCTGACGCTTCCCTGAGTCACTAACATCACTATTCTGATCTGTGAAAACTTTCACAGGTTAGTACTGGTCAGCAGACCCTTCCCTGAGTCATATTAATCACTATTCTGATCTGTGAAAACTTTCACAGTTCAGTACTGGTCAGCTGACCCTTCCCTGGGTCACTAACATCACTATTCTGATTTGTGAAAACTTTCACAGTTCAGTACTGGTCAGCTGACCCTTCCTTGAGTCATGTAAATCACTATTCTGATTTGTGAAAATTTTCACAGGGTCAGTACTGGTCAATGACACCCTGAAATCAGGTACATCACTATTCTGATCTGTGAAACTTTCACAGGTCCGGTACTTCAGTCAACTTCAGCCTTTTCCTGGGTCACTAACATCACTATTCTGATTTGTGAAAACTTTTCACAATTCGGTACTGGTCAACTGGCCTTTTCCTGGGTCACTAACATCCACTATTCTGATTTGTGAAAATTTTCACAGGTCAGTACTGGTCAATGACCCTTCCTAGGTCAGGTACATCACTATTCTGATCTGTGAAAACTTTCAAAGTTCAGTACTGATCAACTGACTCTTTCCTGGGTCACTAACATCACTATTCTGATCTGTGAAACTTTCACAGGTCAGTATGATCAACTGACCCTTCCCTGACTAACATCACTATTATCACCTGTGAAAACTTTCACAGTTCAGTATTGGTCAATGGCTTCCAAGGTCATATACATCACTATTCTGATCTGTGAAACCTTTCACGGTTCAATTACTGGTCAACTGGAATTTTTCACAGATCAAAATGGTGATGTTACTGACTCGAGGGAATTCAACTGACCAGTACTGACAATGGCTTTCACGGAATTAGAATAATTGATTTACATGACCACAAGAGGGGTCAGCTGACCAGTGCTGATCTGTGAAAGTTTTCTGATAATTGATGATTATGACTTTTCAGAAAAAGAACCAATGACCAGTACTGATACAAATTTAAGAACTGTGAAAGTTTTCACAAATCGAGTTTGAATTAAAAACAATGTTTTTGTATTCAGGCAGTCTGCGTGTTTATTGGTAAAAACACGTTAAACATGAAGAAACGCCTATTTTTCACATTCCTTACTATAGCGGACTTACCAAAGGGGTTACGGACAAGAGCTTTGCTGTGAAAAATTCACAGATCAAGCTGGTTCACATGACACTGGTTTCAAGTCTGCTAAGTTTCTAACTTTCAGACTATAAGCATTGATATAAAATTAAGGTAGAAAAAATAAAATAAAATTTCGGCCAAAGGCGCATCATCACCAGAATTACAAATCATGGGTAGCGACATTCGGGATTATTTGCATGTTTGCCGACCCGGCGCACTATGTATTTATAGCCAAAAGAAATCCGAATATCAAACCGCAAACTATCTTTACTGTTGGATACAACCTCTTTTCCAGAGGAGTTTGGAGTGGGGAGAGAAACTCCCCTACTCTATTCTCGCTTTAATGATATTATAAAGGTTGGTTACTAGATTGAGTCGTCCTTAAATAGCCTACATATATGTTATAACAGTGGGGCTGGTCAATGAAATTACAAAATGTATAGTTTCCCTGAAATATGAACGAATTAATGAACAATGGTTTATTACAAATAAATACCAAAAGATCATAATTACTACAGTTAAACCATGGTAACCACAAATTACCATGGTTTTGCTACACTAATCGTAGTTTAAACCATGGTATTTGTAGTAAAACTGTGGTTATACAAATAGTAATTAATATGCCAAAAATACATACTACATTTCTGCTAATAAAACCATGATTAAAGGATTAGTTCACTTCCAGAATAAAATGTTTCTGATATGTCATCCAAGATGTTCATGTCTTTCTTTCTCCTGTCAAAAAAAAATTAAGGTTTTTAAGGAAAACATTCCAGGATTTTTCTCCATAGTGGACTTCAATGGTGGCCAAAGGGTTGAAGGTCCAAAGTTTCAATGCACCTTTAAAGGGCTCTACACGATCCCAGTCGAAGAATAAGAGTCAAATCTAGTGGAAAAAATCAGCATTTAAGTTTGAATAATTTGAAGACCCTTATTCCTCAGCTGGGATTGTTGAGCCCTTTAAAGCTTCACTGAAATTGCAGTTTGGACCTTCAACCTGTTGGCTCCCACTGAAGTCCACTATATGGAGAAAAATGCTGAAATGTTTTCCTCAAATATCTCAATTTAATATCGATTAATGAAAGATAGACATGAGCAACTTGGGGTGAGTAAATTATCAGGAAACTTTTATTCTGGAAGTTTTCATAAGGGAATGAATGAATGATAACGTTACACAAAAGGTTACAAAAGGCCTGTTATTTCAAGGTGCTGCAAGGTCACACACTGTAAGTATCAAGTCAGAAACATGAAGGGAACAGAAATCTTACATATAGATTTGGGCTCAACCAGCACATTCAGACATAAATAAATGAGGGAAAAAAAGAAAATAAACAAAAATGGTAAAAAAGCTCTCAGTTCACAGCAGGAAATGACAAATGAGTGTTTCCTCATTGCTGGGGGAAGGGTCTCTCATGTGTAGACCTTCTTTAAATGGCATGTGGCTGTAGAATGAATACACAACCTCCATAGTGGTGCAGTCTGTTAGAATCAACTTGTTTTTCCATTCAGAAACTATAAAGATCCTAAAATAATCAGCCCTTTTTGCTAAACTCTAAAAGATAGAATGTTTTCCATTTCTATACCTGGAACATCATCTAAGTTTTGCACTCGTGTCCTGTATTGACTCAAATAGTTTATAAATATTTATCAGTCAATACCTCATGTCAATGTTTATCATTACCGTCAGGACTTAAATAATACACCTAGAGTGCCAGACTCGTTAATATCCTAATTAAAATCCATATTCAAATGAAAGGACCAAGAAGAGCAGGCCTATATAATGGGAAGAAAATGACAGAGAGATCAGAAGAGGAAATCAGACTGCAAAGGATCAAGCAAGAGAATACAGAAACCAGTAAAAATGGCTCAAGGATCTAGACTATACTTTGCAGGTAAGCAAACCTTATATCTTTCTCAGACTGACCTTTCCCTGATACATTTTACACCTCACCTCTCCCTCGCTCATTAGATGACCATACTGTTATTACTGAAAAGTTCAGTTTTCTTTTTGCTTTTCAGTGACACTTCTAATGTGTGCGTTTGCCACCATCCATTGTGTCGGTCTGAATGAGTTACTGGAGCGAGCATCTCAACTTTCAGACAAACTTCACTCCATCAGCACCTCTCTCACCAATGACCTGGTCAGAACCAAACACCCTTGTTAACATGTGCTTATGTGTTGTTATATGCTCACTCACTGGGTTATTTGCAATGTGTGACATTAGTTTTATCCAAACAGGTAGTTATTTCAGTGATTTAAAGTTTGTTGTTTGATATTAGCCTTGCTTCCATCCACAGGATTCTCACTTTCCTCCTGTTGGAAGGGGAATGATGCCCCGTCCGTCGATGTGCCACACATCCTCCCTTCAGATTCCCAATGACAAAGACCAAGCCCTGAAAGTACCGGTAAGAGCACTTTTTACTGGATCTGTCTTCATCTATATCTATTGTTAAAAAAAGAAAAAATCGTTCTCCTACACTCTCAGAAATAAAAGGTATGAAAACTGTACACTTTTGTATATTTTTTAGGCACTAATGTGTACACTTTAGGTACTATTATGTATCTTTAGGTACAGATATGGACCCTATAGGTACAAGGGTGTATCTTTTAAAGAGGTATCGTCCCAGTGACAGCTTTCAGACCTTTCTGAGAGTGTATTCCAGATTATTTTTTATTATTCTATTATTAGATTTACATACTAAATTATAACTATTATTACTAAATTGTTGTAATTATTATACTTTATATAAAATAAAATTCACAAAAATACATAATTACAAAAACGTGTGATACTGTATGACGTGAATGTTTCAATATTTTCTATAAATACTTTTTTAAAGCTTGCAAATATTTGAAGTACTAATAGTTTTTTTTTATTTCTCAATCAATTCCAACCTATCTTCAACGTATTTCACCCAAAATGGAAAATTCTGTCATTTATTCACTCTTGACCAAACCCATAAGACTTTCATCCATCTTAAAAACAAAAAAGAAGATATTGTAATGATAAAAAGAAATCCATATGAATCAAGCTGTTTAATCCAAGTCCTCTGAAGTGACCTTATCACTTTACATGATGAACAGATTTAATTTATACTTTTATTCGCATATGAAGATTAATTGATGTCTTAAACACGATTAATCGAAAATATACATGTGCGCTCAGCTACTTGCCTCACTGACAAACCTCAACGGTTCTTGCAGAATCACAAAAAGAGATCCTTTAAAGGGGTACTTCACCCCAAAATGAAATTCTGCCATTAGTTACTCACCCTCATGTCAGTCCAAACCCGTAAGATATTCATTCATCTTTGAAACAAAAATTAAGGTATTTTTGATGAAATCAAAGCGCTTTCTGACCCTGCATACACTCTTAAAAATAAAGGTTTCGTTAATGGCATTAATAGTTCCATGAAGAACCTTGAATGCAGAAAAGGTTCCTTATGGTCGAAAACAGTTCTTTAGATTTTTAAAAATGGTTCTTTTAAGAACTGTTCACTGAGAGGTTCTTTGGGGAACCAAAAATGGTTCTTCTATGGCATCACTGTAAAAACACCCTTTTGGAACCTTTGCCTTTTAAGAGTGTAGACTTTTTTGGCGATGTTCTTGGTACCTTTCTGGGCTTTGAACGTGGTAGGACCCTTGCTGTCTATGGAGGGTGAGAAAGCTCTCGGATTTCGTCAAAAAATATTTGAATTTGTGTTCTGAAGATGAACGAAGGTCTTATGGGTTTGGAACGACATGAAGGTGAGTAAATAATGACAGAACTTTCATTTTTGGGTGAACTATCCCTTTAATGTGCAGGGACAATTATGACTAAACATCTCCAACTTGTGGTCACATCTGTAGTTACAAGTGAAACAGACAAGTAGTGAATGATGTTTTATCTGATCATTTGTGCAGGAGGATGAGTTGCTGTCTCTGGCTCGGTCTCTGCTGCAGGCGTGGTCTGATCCTCTCGCCCTTCTTTCCTCTGAGGCGTCCAGCCTGGCACATCCAGAACGCAACACCATTAACACCAAGACCAAAGAGCTGCAGGACAACATCAACAGTCTGGGAGCAGGTCTGGAGCACGTCTTTAACAAGGTGACTGCACTTGAAAGAACAGCTCAAAGTGCATATTGTGAATGATGTGGAGTAAAACTAAATGATGTTTGGATAAAAACATTGAAAGAAATGCACTGTAAAAAATATTCCGTAAAATTTACTGTAAAAAACTGGCAGCTGTGGTTGCCAGAATTTTACCGTAAAAAATATGGTAGCAACATTTTATGTTTTGCGGTTTTCACTTAAATTTACAGGTAAATACCGTAAATTCATTAACTGATGTAATGTTAATGTACCAACCTATTGAAGTACTGAAATCTGTTTTGTACCTTTGTAATACACTGATAACCACCAAAAGCAGGTGCTGATGAGAAAAATCACATGATGAATCAAAGCTCATCACAAACAGCTTTTATATATTAACGTATAGAAGGTGCACAGTGTCATTCACACAAACACCAAACACCATCATGGTAACACACATGAAACTGAAATAATGCATAAACATTAATTTAACAACATTATATGTAACATAGAACCCTAATGTAAAAAACTGATAAGAAAAAAACTAAGAAGAAAGGGTTATTTCAACAAAAAAACATAAAATTTAAAAAAAAAATGTAACACAGGGAATTCTGGGAATGTCAGTTTACGGTAAATTTCACTGTTCACTGTAAATTTTACGGCCTTTTACCGTTAACCATTTAAGATGTTTTTACTGTAGCATTTTTACAGTATTTTTACCATTAAATTCAGGGTAATTTTTTACAGTGTGGTTTTAAGCAGGGTTGGTTTATACATTGTCCCTATCTATGTTTTCTTTTCTACAGATGGGCTCATCTTCAGACAACCTGTCCTCTCTCCCTTTTTACATCAACAGCCTTGGCCAGGATAAAACCTCTCGACTTGTCAATTTCCATTTCCTGCTGTCCTGTTTCCGCAGGGACTCCCACAAAATTGACAGTTTCCTCAAAGTTCTTCGCTGTCGGGCAGCCAAGAAGAGACCTGAGATGTGTTAGAGTGGAAATGCCGTGCTCTGCTTCTCTCAGTGTGGATGTTAAGTTAGAATGGCAGAGAAGAGAGTGATTTGAAGAAAAAAAAAACTTCTTTATAATATTATATAATAAAAAACGTCCTTTATTATGTTTCTAAGGTGTAGATTTTTGACTTTCTTATATACTTAAATTGAATTGGACCCACACAAAGATAAAATAAATTAAACAAAGGCATTTAAATGGAATGAAGTTAAACATTTGTATGAAGAACATGTGCACAGAGTTTATTTAAATGTTTGACCAGCTTGATGACATTTTGTATGTTAGGTAACGTAATTTTATTTATTAAGGAAATTATGTTGCATCTTTAACCACTTTTCTGTAATGCAATATTTAAAGCCTTGCAGCAATGTCAATACATTTCTATCATGCAGATTCATACTGACTCTGACACTGAATACTTTACTTTACACATATGTATAAGACTTGCAAATCGGTATTAGGGACTCAAGCACCGAAAGTTCTGTTAGTTCTGATCATCTACTTCTTTTTCTGCTCAGTGTCCATTTATGAAGAATGTAGGTTGTCAAACACAAATGTTACCAGTGGGTGTTTACTTCCGAGTCTACAATCCAACATGCCTATTCAAACAGAGTGTTAATTAGTGATGGGAAGTTCGGATCATTTTACCGACTAGGAGTCTCGTTCAGCAAAATTAACAAATCTTTTTTCGAGTCATTTCATTCATTTCGTTCATTTTAGCAAAATATTATTAAAATGTTACGTGTTACTTCCCGAACACATCTACTGCTTACACAAACGTTGATCACACTACAAACAAGACAAAACTATAACGCTATAAGAAACAGAAAAGATTCATTTATTGTTTACCTGGGTCTTTAGTCTATGATTAGCTCGCCTATGGCAAGCCATTTTAAAATTTAATCTAAAACCCTTACTAGTATATATTTTCATGCTACTAGTACTTATTTTTTATATACTAGTATCTTTTCCATTAAGTACTAGTACTTATTCATTAGCTACTAGTGCTTATTCTTTAGCTACTAGTGCCTTTTGTAAAGTTACTAGTACTTATTCATATACTAGTTCTTATGTTTTAGATACTAGTAATTATTCCAATAGTGACCAGTATTGAATTACAGTCTTTCTGTTAAGAAAAATTAGAACTAGTACTTATTTTTTAGTTACTAGTAACTTTTTAGACCAGAGATATCATGAACTCAATAGATACTAGTACTTTTTGAATGCATTTCTGCCAGTATGGTAATCATATGTTGAATATTAATGAACCAGCAACATATAGGAGAGAGATTAGAGAGGAAACAGAAACAAGGTGACGGATGTACTTTTTTTTGATGAAACCATGCAGGAAAAAAAAAACAATAATGTGTACTTAAGCACATAGAAAACATTTTTTTGCCAGTTTTGTAGACACTGTAATTTCGTAAATTGTGTTTGGTTGGTCAGGTGGTCAGTTTGTGGTGGCAGAATGGAGAAAAGACACCAAATTTATTATCTATTAATTTCCTCTTTTTTCCTCCAGTAAAAACAATAAATATCATATCAGGGCTGTACGTTAACTTTTGTGTGCTACAGACATTGAATGTTTTTACATAAATATTCTGTACAGGGCATACAGAATCCAAACCCTTATGGTTTTCAGACAAACATTTTCTTTATTTGGAAAAAAGGACAAAAAATATTATTCATAAAAAAAAAGAAAAGAAAAAAAAAGTTGTGCTGTACTTCTAGGCCTGCACAATTTGGCCAAAAATGTTGTTTATATATCAATAATAATGATTATGGTTATTTCAATATAGAAACATTAAACAAAATAAGGAATATTACTTTTGTAATAACACTATTTCACTGTAATATAAATAAACTGAGCATTTAAGAATAAATATAATAATAAATATAGCTGCAAGAAAAAGAAAAAAAAGTACACACTCTACACTGGAGAAAAACGTAAGGATTTGCAAATGTTTACCTCAAAGTTCTTAATTATCTTAGCTATTTTTACCCAAATCAGGGTTTTGTGAGCAATAATGAGTACTCAGTTAATGTAATTTCTTTATCATTCATACTTGTTGTGGAGGGCGCCCTCCACAAGTGAGACTCACTGATGACGTTTCAGGAAATCCCTTCTATGGACAAAGGCATTCAGCTTTTGCTGTAGATGTAGCCTAGTAGCTGAATAACATGCAGATAGATGTTTTACTGATTAAGCATGAATAAAATAAACAATTATTGTGACAATATATGGCTTTTATCTGTGTTCTTAAAGCCACCGAAGGTATTTTATAAGAATAAAGTAAATTTAAAACGCAATGCTATCTGACATAGCCTTTATCACCGTTTAGAATAGTATAAAGTATAAATCACTCTGTTTAATAAAACCATGTCAGATCACAAAAATACATTATTTTAAAGACTCAACCAATGTTGTGAAGTGTATTTGGACTAAACATATCATTATACTTTTGTTGGACAACAGGTTTGTAATCTTTCCTTGTGTTTTCATGGTAACCAATTAGCAAGGTAGGCTAACATACAAAGCCATACTTAAAAAACAAATTAATTCAGCATATTAATGTATTGTATTAGCATGCAGGCTCTGATTGGACGGTGGAGAGGTACTCATGTTTATGTAATGATCTTTTTAAAAGAAGATATCTCCAAATCAGGGCCGTGCACAGACCTTTTGAGGGGCATGTGCTAAAACTGAAAAAAGGGCACCCCCCCAACCCCTCCACGAACCCCTCCACCACCAAAAAAATAACACACAATAATATTCTTATATTATATTTAATTAGTATTAATAACTTTTATACAGATAATATATACATATAGAGGGTATCTTTAAAACTAATTACAACAACACACCTGGTCTTCTAGTAAAGTTAGCTTTACCAATTTGCCTCCTGGGTGGTTGTCTGTGTATTATTTGTCCTGTGTTTGTGAATTGGTTGTGCACTCTCTCTTACTTAGTTGTGTAAGATGTTCATTTTCATTTTACATGCATCAGCACATTCAGCAGATAGGCATAACATCAAAATAGAAATTTCTTATAATATATTTTACCTAGCTGACAAGGATCACTCGCTTGCTTTGTGTCAAACTCAAATGCAGTTACACCGCGGGTTTTTGACCAGCGAATGTGTGCAATTTGTCCATCATTAAAACGACGACATCACATTACGTCAACATCACACCGGTGTGGTGATGCATTATATGAACCTTTATAGACATACTAGTGTTTATTTCATAAAGACAATGTTGCACTTATTCAAACCACAAGATATTTTACCGTTACAAGACGAAGACGTTCATCTGCTTCTGCTCTATGACTCTGACTGATGTGCTGAAACGTAAGTTCGCGGCGCTCAGGGGGCGGAGCTGTGAAGTTTGACTGACAGTTTGAGCGGTTCTAAGAGATGCGCTTTTTAATGCCTTTAATTGGTTAAATATTTGTTAAAAAGACAAACAGACATAAAGGGTTACCAATAGCATTGATTTATTAAAAAAAAAAAAACTCCCTAAAAAAAGGGCACTTCCCAGTGTAATTACAAAAAGGGCATGTGCTCTGCACAGGTTGAGCCCTACCTGTGTACGTGCCTGCTCCAAATATATTTTCACTACTTCTTTATGAGGTTAAAGATATCTCCAAATAAACAGGGAAGGGTAGTTATTCTGTTTTTGATATCATCTTTTCATTTCTGACTGTAATTATTGCAAAAGTGACTAGTCTCTATTTAAATATTACTAGTAAGCATTCATTAGATACTAGTACTTATTGAATAGATACTGGTACTAATTAATTAGATACTAGTAACTATTTAATAGATACTTCTAGTTTATAGCAGATTCACATAGTCCAGAGTATATTCATAGGATGCATGACAGGTCATGTCAGATTCTGCCCATAAGAGGGTGCTACTACTTTTCAGAATAGCGTGTATTTCTGTAGTTTTTTTGTCAGTGGAGTTGAATTTGCAGTAGAGCAATTTATGTTTTAAAACATACATGGCAATTGTATCACCTAATCGTGCACATAAGCATATTGGTGCTTAAACCTCAATGATGTCATTTGCAGCTACATTTTTGTTGTTTTTTGTTTTACAAACCAGTTTTCATTACATTTATTGCAGCAGTTGTGGTTGTATATGCAGATCATAATGAGATCAATATTCTGTTTCTTAATGAGAAACAAGAAATTAGATGTGAGACACCAACATAAAGTATTTCCCCTATGTCATAAAAACAGTGAACTATAAAACACAGAACAAAGAGCTGCTGAGTGAATTGAGTTCCAGTGGATGGGGCTCTTGATAAACATGTGCAAAGTCTGTGACATCTACAGATGGAGGTGGAGCATCTACTTAGAGTATAAATGTGCTGCTCAGTCATGAAACTCTTTCATTGTAGCAGAAACAACAGAGCACAGAGACTAAAAGGTACCGTATTTTTATAGAAAGAGGTTTGAATAATGTTGTAAAGATGAATTACTTTTTACTTAAATAACACTTCAGCAACAGGCTACATATTAATTTTGACTTGCAATGTATTTGTTCCTTTCTTTGTCAATGACAGGCTAAAATGGAGAAGCTGAAAATCGTTCTGTTGGGTAAGCAAGGAGCAGGGAAGAGCGTATCAGCGAACACTCTTCTAGGTACCCATCCATTTCACACAGCGCCCAGCTCAGAGCGGGTCACTCGAGCCTGTTCAATGAGCATGTCCACTGTGGACAAGCAAAAAATCACAGTGATTGACACACCTGGATGGTGTGATTCTTCTCAGACTGAGACTGAAATAAAGCAGCATATCATTGAATTTGTCATCTGGTGTAAGCCACACGTGTTTCTCTTAGTGCTACCTATTGGCAGATTTACGAAAGAAGAGATAGACACAGTCATGAATATCCTGAAGGAGTTTGGGAATGAAGTCACTAAATACATGATTGTGCTGTTCACCAAAGGAGATGAGCTGGAGGAAAGACCTATTAAAGACTACCTGGAAGACCTTCACTCAGATCTGAAGAAAATCATTCAGATTTTTGGAGAGAGATATCATGTCTTCAACAACAGAAACACAGAAGATCGCCACCAAGTCTCTTTACTTCTGAAAAAGATGAACGAGATGGTGAAAAAGAATGAAGAAAAACGTTACACTGAAGCTATGTATAACAAGAACAAGACACAGCATAGAAATGAAGGAGAGAATTCAGTGCTAGAAAATAGAAACGAAGTGAGCAGCTGTGATACTGATAGCAAAGAGAAAGGAGAAAAACAAAAAGAAGAAGAAGAAGAAAAGGGAAAAGGAGAAACATTGGATAACACAATAGACATTGAAAAGTTAAATCGGAAGATCGATGAGCTATGTAAAACCTTCCAAGAGACTGTAAATATGTTCAAAGAAGTGACAAACCAGCTAAGGGAAGAGTTAAAGAAACTGAAAAGTGAGTTGAAAACAACACAAGGAGAGTGTGCCATTACAAAAAAATAAACTGCATCAAATGCATCAAAATGCATACCACAATGAACAATTCCAAGATTTTAAAAAATATAGTAAATGATTATTTGAAGTAATCTGTTGTCTCAAATGCGCAAGTGAATTTTGTGAAATTAAATGTGGAATCTTTAATCATATACACATTTTTAAAAAGAATGCAGCATTTAAAAAAAAAATGTAAATAAATAAATAAAAATCTGGTATGATGATCCCAGATGATTATAATCACAAGCCATCAAAAATGCTGGGCTTTGATTCAAGCTTTGTTCAAGGTTTTTTTTCAGTGATTTTGTTTTATTCGTTTAAAATGAAACTATTATCTTGGCAATTACACAATTCTTGTAATAATCAAATAAATAAATTATTTTATAATGCATTGCAGATTATTTTTTTTATGTGGAATTCAAATTAGTGTTTTAACAAGTAATCTCATAACAGATTATTTAAAATGCACATTTGAGCTTATTATCAGCTCAGTGCAAGACACAAAATCATGTAATCATTTAAGCTGATCTTAATGTTTAATCAGTGAATCCTTTACATCTACAGATTTTTACAGATACAATTTCTATATAACTGTTTTGCCATTTCAACGAGATAACTTAAATTATAGATATTAATAAATTATAGATATTTTTTGTTTAGTGATAACCACTCACAAAGTTCAAAGTGTGCATGTGTGTGTGTGTGTGTGTGTGTGTGTGAGAGAGAGAGAGAGAGAGAGAGAGAGATCAAAAGTCCAGGAAATAGTACAAGAAACATACAATGACTTTGTGTCCTTCAGACTGACACATAAAAAGGAAAAAGACAAAAAAAAAAAGTTATCTTGCATTACAGTATGCCAAGTTATGGCAAATTATTGTAACTCACCCTTCATCTGAAAAAGGTCAACTACAGTATAAATTCAGTCATGTTGTAAAGTGGAAATATTGTATGGAATCAGATTTGTTTGTTTTTTTGTTTTTTGTTTTTTTTTGACAAGTATGCTTACATTGTTATAGTGCTATACAGAGATATATGGCGTATACCCACTTATCTATCAGCCAGCATTGCGTGTACCTACTTCTAGATGGTGATGCGGTTAGGACAGAGGTGCTGGCTTCTTTTAAAATTTCATGGCACCCGCTGTCTCTTCAACTACAACTTCGAATGAAGACGTCAACCAGGATGAGCACTTTTTAATAACAGGACCTTGATAAATATGTTAAAGAGATAGTTCACCCAGCAACAAAAATTATGAAATGAAAAAAGTAAACAAATGGGGGCCTACTAAAAAATGTCCTTACAAGCTTTATAATGGCAGTGAATGGGTGGTAATATTCAATAGTCTAACAGAATTCCATTAAAAAAAATCCATCCATCCAAGTAAACTGATGCATTTTTGTGAGAAAAATATCCATATATAAAACTTTATAAACTGGAATCTCTAGCTTCCGCTAACTGTATGCGCATACATGAGAAAGTTGCGTTCCAGCAAATCACATTTGTTCCACAAACATTTGTTCCCATATTCTAACCGGGGTCATTCTATGGAAATGTCCATTTTTCTTGCTTTAACTTTACAGAAATATTACACTTGAAAAACACTTTAGGGTTGCAATTTCTTTATATTTTAAAATGAAATTTGTTATTTGTTGTGTTCAATGTTATTTGAACAATTTCTTGAGCCATCGATATGGCAATATTTGTTTTTTAATATATCATATCGAATTCCAAGCACCACAAAACTGCTTGTCCCCATAGCCATGTACTGAGGGAAAGTGCTTTATTTTGAGGTCAAAAGGTTTTTTTCTACCGTTTAAAATACAATAATGTATTTGTAACTATCAAATATATGATGTAAATGGCATAAAAACAAAACAAAACAAAAATATATTTAATGCTGTAAATAAATATTGTACAATTGTTAAGAAGTTATAGCCAATTAGCGCTCTATTTACTAGGTGACGTCATCCTGCGATTGCTTGCTGAAGAGGGAAGAGCATAACGTGCTCTGAGGCTGGACATTAGTGATCATTTTACATAAAGTGGATATTTATTATTGTGAGTCAATGAAACGATGTAAGTGTGCTTTTATGTATTTACCTAGGAGACTCTTAATTTATGTTTGGCATGTGATTGCATAACTTTACTAGTATATTACAGCTAGCGTGTTTATCCACTCGAGCAGCGGTAGCAATTCGCGTGTCTAAGTTAATCTGCCGTATTGCCGCCTTAATATGTTTTAATACTTCATTTCATAGTTTAAGTGATGTTTGTAAGCACTAAATTTGCAGTATTTAATATATTGTGTAGATTGACGGTTACATGTTGTTCTTCGCATTTACCGTTCGAATCAATGACGCAGCAAAATATAATGACCTTTTACCTACTTTTTCTCTGTGAGCTTGAGTTTATTTCAGTTAAATACTTGAAGAATATTACTTTACATAATCGTTTCTCACTGATTATGACGAGTTATTATTATTACTGTCTATTTATTGTTATCTTTGTTATTTTCAGACCACATCTAGACAAATGTACATTGTTTAGAGACTTCTGAGCAAGCAATGCCCTGTGGTCTGACTGTGCTGTCAATTCTTAAGTTCTTATTAAAATCTGGAACTGAATCCTGCCTCAGGTGTCCTTACCGACACACCAGTGCAAACACAACCCCACCTGAATTAGTGCACATACAGTTATAATTAACCCTTTTCTACATTGGTCCTTCGAGCCGGATCGAGTGTTTACACTGGACTCAGGATGTCAGAACCCCAGAGTTCGGAATATCAGATCCAAGGTGCACGGCCTAAACGTTCAGTTCGCCAGCCAACATACCTCCAAGACTTCGAAGTTCAGTATCCCGGGAAGCCTTAAGTTATGGTACCTTTCACACAGACAGCACAGCAGACACATGGGCAAGAAGATTACCATCTGTATGACACCACAGGGGCTCATTTTCAAGGTTCTAGAGATTACAGCTCAGAAGAGGGAGCCGAAGGGGGAACACCTGATTCTTTAGAGGTAACGTCGCTCAGACGGCACCATGGTACCTCATTACAGATCAGTGGAGTGTGCAAGATGACTATACCCATTCTTTACCTCTGGATCTTCGCAAGACAGAGAACAGAGAGCTTCATCAATCTCAGTTATCCATGAGACAGGAGCTCAGACGACTGATGGAAATCCAACAAGGTATGCAAGACATGTTAACAAGGACCCAGTCAAGTCAAAGGTCAAACACATGTGCCTAACCCAGCACCCCGTGCTCTTCCAGTACCAGCACCACGTAAAATTCCCACTCCAAAGAGTACAAAACCTTTTGATACAGATGATGACTCCCATTATGTTCCTCCTCCAGTTCGAAGTCATTGCGATGACATCCCTGCTACTGGGAAAGTATCAGCTCAAGTTCCTTCAAGCTCACCTGAACCCTACAGGCATTACATAAACCCACGGCAGCCAGAAATGGACAGGTCAGCCCCTAATCCTCCCATGCCTTCAGCACACTATTCTCCCATTTACCACATGAGCCAAAGTTTTAGTACAAAGGTTGTGGGATAAGCAGAGGGAATGGGATGATCCCAACCTACCAGATGACCTCTTGAAATCCTGGAACAACTGGGAAGAAGAACTTTCTGCCCTGGCTGACATCTCCCTTCCTCGTTGTCTTGTATTTTCAGACACTGACCAGTCTCAGGTTTCCAAACCGATACACATCTTCTGTGATGCCTCTGAGCAGGCTTATGGGTCTGTCTCATATCTGCGCATGGAAAATGCCAGAGGTCAAGTCCAGCTTGCTTTTATCATGGCCAGGTCTAGAGTTGCTCCTAAACGGCGACATACCACCCCTCGATTGGAGCTGTGTGCAGCCCTGAATGGTGGTCAGCTAGCCAAACTTCTGGAGACGGAGCTTACGGTGGCAATCAGTAGAGTGGAACTGTACTATTCTGGATAAAATCTGAATCATACAGATTTAAAGTATTTGTTGGAACAAGGATCGCTGAGATTCAAGACCTTACGGCAAGGTGTACTTGGCGGTACATGGATTCCAATAGGAACCCAGCAAATTACCTTACCCGAGGTAAAACCCTCAAAGACCTGTCAGTGACCAACCGATGGAGCCAAGGACCATTATTCCTCCTCGAACCTGAGTCAGAATGGCCATTAACTCCAGTCTTGCAATCCCCTGAGGACAGAGCAGAGAATCGTAAGGGAATATTTTGCAGCATCTCAACAGAAATAACTGTCCCAAGTAGGGTTGTCAAAAGGTACCGGGTTCGGTACTTTCGGTACTGAAATTTTAAAAACGTCCATTTCCTGCTCACATTTGAGCGCTGTTGAGCAGATTTTTAAACATTGCTGATTGGCCACAGTGTTCACGCGCTCAACAGACATGACTGTGATTGGCTACAATGATAAGCGCTTCACGCTCCTCACCCAGCGCTCACATATAAACACAACGACAGTGTTTGAAAGCCGCGTCTGTCAGCGAATCAGTCTATATGCAGATGTATTCGGGATCCGCTGACACAGGCGAGCGCCTGACACAGGGATCCGCTCCTCACCGAGCGCCTAGCGTGAAGTGCTTATCATTGTAGCCAATCACAGTCATGTCTGTTGAGCGCGTGAACACTGTGGCCAATCAGCAATGTTTAAAAATCTGCTCAACAGCGCTCAAATGTGAGCAGGAAATGGACGTTTTTAAAATTTCAGTACCGAAAGTACCGAACTCGGTACCTTTTGACAACCCTAGTCCCAAGCCTTCCTGATCTCATTACTTGGCGGTTCCTGGAAAGAGCTAGTAGAGGCAACAGTCCAGAACCTTAAATGCCAAGAACAGTCTTCAGCTGCAGATTATCTAGCTGCAGAATCAGCAATCCTCCAGAAATCCCAGAGCGACAGTTTTCCTGACAAGTACAGATTACTCAAAGCTGGGAAGCCTGTACAGTCAACCAGTCGGCTACTCACCCTTGCACCAGAATTTTTAACGAGTCCTGTCAGCTCATCAGAGTTGGTGCCCGTTTGCGTAGCGTGGAAGGATTGGAGTCATCAGCAATCCACCCCATAGTTCTACATCCCCATCATTCAAGCACTAAATTACTAATCCAGGACTATGATAACAAGCTCTGCCATCCAGGACCAGAGAGAGTTTTCGCGGAGATGAGGAGGAAGTTCTGGATAATAAGAGGACGCAAAGCTATCCGCAAGCAGCAGCATCTCTGCAGAGACTATCAAGATGGAAGAGCAAGCCAGCCATTCCAAAAATGGCAGATCTACCACCTGCTCGTTTGAGACTCCATAAACCACCATTCTTCAGTACTGGCATGGACTGTTTCGGGCCATTTCACATTAAAATCGGCAGACACAATGAGAAGAGGTGGGGGATTATTTTTAAGTGCCTTACCACAAAGAATGTACATCTGGATCTTCTCACTTCAGTCGACACAGACTCATTCCTGATGGAGGTTTGTAGCTTGGCGTGGTACACCATTTGAGTTAATCTCAGACCAGGGCACCAATTTTCGTGGTGGAGAAAGAGAACTGCAAGAAGTCTTTTCATCCCTTGGCCCTCAGCTACAGCAAAAGCTGGCCAAACAAAAAATATCCTTCTGCTTCAATCCCCCGAATGCTCCTCATTGGCGGGGCATGGGAAAGAGAGATCCGGTCAGTGAAGAATGCTCTACGCACCACCATTGGCTCACAGGTAGTGACTGAAGAGGTTCTCCTGACAGTCCTCATTGAAGTGGAGGGTATACTCAACAGTAAACCACTAGGATACACCTCAAGCAATGTAGCTGACATTGATCCTGTTACACCTAACTATTTGCTCATGAAGCGGCCAGATAGTTCCTCTCCACCTGTGGTCTATCCAGCCACTGAGTGAAACAGTCCAAATAGAGGGGCAGGGCAGATGACAATACGGGCAGGAGGGGTGACCCCAGAGACTGTCAGAGATGGCAACGGTCTTAGGCACAGAGAAGGCAGCTCCAGAGGAAGAACTAGGCAGGAACACAGGGAACCCGTAGCTTAAAGAGAAACTCCGATGTAACACAGACAAGCCACCAGATAGGTACTACCAGAACCAGGGACTTGATACGTTAGGGAGAAGAGCTGCTTCCAGGCAGTAGGGGTCAGTGGCCAGGGAATCTGGGTAAGGGCAGGACAGGATAAAACACGATAACAAACTAGACGAGACTGAAGACAACACAACACGACAGACAATTGAGAACAAAAGAGAGCAAAAGCAATAAACAACCAGATCTAACTAAAGAAAGAATCTTAGGGTAAAAAAGCCAAGATCCAAAAGGATCCAAAACAAGAGCAAAAAAAAAGATCCAAAACAAGAGCAAAAAAAAAGCCAAAACAAGGGCCAAAAAAAAAACATGTGGCAGACACAAACAGAGACAGAACCATGTGCTTAGACACAAAACAAACATAGAAATATTGAACAAGGACAAGACAGTCAGGACAGGATCCTGACATTCATGGGTCAACATTTTATTATCTATCTATGGTTTTGATGTTGTTTTATGTCTGACGATTGTACTTTTATGTCTGACGTTTCCTACTTTTTCCTAAGTATAAGTCAAATATACTTAAATATCATTTTAAGTATATTTCTGAGAAGTATACAAAGCACATTTCTGAGAAGTACATGAACAGTAGACTGAAAGTATACGCTGCAAATAAAATTATCATCCTCTAAAAAGGTGCGTTTTCAGTTTATTTAAACATCAGTGTTTCCCATTCATTAACTAGAGTGTGGCGGCCCGCCACAGTCTCATCTGTCCGGCCACAGTTTCATAATAAACCGAAAATATTTATACTCGTCATTTTAACATAGACGTCTTTAACGTTGTGTTTCGTGCCATCGCTTTGGAAAAGTGTCCGTCAAACGAACTAAGCGTTATATGGTTTTATCCGTTCATCAAGTCTGTTTCGCTGCTTGTTTGTGAAGCACCTCATTCAGAGTCAGACGATCAGTTTGTGATTTGATGTTTGCCGCGTCAGAGTCAGAGCGACTCTTTGATTGACAGTCAATGCTGTGAACATTGTTTTTACCGTGAGTTTAGCGCGCGTTTGAGAATGCAACGACAACCAGTTACACATTGTCACATTAGCATAATTTCCAACATTTTAATGGGCAGATGTTTACAATATTTAACTAGATTTGTAATGAGACGCGTTTGTAAACCTGTTTGCACTGAAGCTGGAGTTTTCCGCCAAAATAAAAGCTCTACTGCAGTTTCCGTCAAAATAAAAGCTCATAGGTTTATTTCTTGGAAGCAAGGACTAAAATTAACAGACACGCGCACAGGAAAATACTGTACAAGCAGAGCAAGCGCGTTGTTTCGATGGCATTTTCCCCTCTATTTCACAAGCGCCACCTGCTGTCAGAGAGTGAAATTCAGTCTGTTGTTTTTGTTTTCATAGTTTCACAAAGCTTTAAAGTCAGACCATTCTGTTTTTGATTCAAATGTTGAAATGATACAGACAAATTTCAATTAAAAAATGCTCATGCTACATGTGTTTCATCTTTGTTTGTACTGTGATTAAAATTCAGTGGTTGGTTCTTTGGTTCATTATTAAATATGTTTAGTTTTTGTAGTAGTACAACTGCAAAAACAGATTAATGGCCAGGAAAAAAAAATATTTAGGGCTGATAAATTTTCTCAAATTACCAGCCATTGGCAGATGTGGCAAAACTAGTTTTAGGTCCTGCTTGCAAGTGTAGAAATTAGGACAAAAGTATTGTAATTTTCCTACAGAAGAATAAGGTAAAATAATATACCTGAAAAATACAAATTTTATTTCATTTATTTTACTTACTAATTACTAATAAGTATTTATTTACTAATTTATTTTACAGTGCAATTATTTTTTGCAATATATGGCTATTCCTGTCATAGGAATAATAATATAAAATTATTATTATTATAATATTCTAATTTGTTTGGCTTCCAAATTGACCAGTGTGAGTGTACTTTAGACTGAGACACTATATCACAACTGACTGAGTTCCCTGTAAACTTTAAGAACAAGTCAATTCACCAGATTTCTTTCTTTGTTTAGTTTGTACACTGACCTGTTTTGGAGCTCTTAAGTTTTAACTTTTAGAGTGCACCAGAGAGATGAATTTAACTTTAAAATGTACAAAATTTTCTCCTAGTGGGACCAAGGTCCACCACCACAGTCTCACAAAAGTCTGTGGGAAACACTGAACATCCACATGTTAATCATATGATTCCTTATTCTATACTATTTTTATATAAAATGAATACAAATAAAAATGGTTACTGTAGTTAAACTATGGTAAACTAAAAACACTAACCATACTTTAACCATGGTATGTCCACAAATGGTAATCAATACGCCAAAACAAGGGCAAAACATGTGGCAGACACAAACAGAGAAAGAACCATGCGCTTAGACACAAAACAAACAGACATGGTTGCAACAGTTTGACTATGATAAAAACATGGTTAATTTTCGTACACATTGTTGGGTTTCCTGTTGTGGTCTGTGCTTGCATCCTGTTTTTGTGACTATTTGCACCACGTTTCTGTTCTTCCAGCATGCTTTTGCATTTGTGTTGTGGGTATTTGCAGCGCTTTCCTGTGTTTGCAACCACAGCTGCCAGATTTTTAACCCTGGGTATAAGACTTGAATGGCTTAATATAACCATGCAGTTTTATTATGAATATTCCACAACAGCGATCATCCAACATATTATGAAATACACTTAAGAGGCATCAGAGAGATCAGATGATCCTGATAATTCTTAAGTCCTGTTAGATGCTGACATTGTCATATAGTGAACTTTGAAGCCAAATGCAAGAAATATCACTACTTTATGCAATAAATCTGACCCCACTGCCATTTACAGAAACTCAGTTAAAAGAGAACAGCATGCATTCACATATCAGACACTGACAAGATCTGATAATAGATGATAAAAGCTGGATTGTTTCTAAACTTTTCTCTAAATTGCTGATGTGGAACAAAACATTTCACACTGCACAAACATCTACATACAGACAAACAAGACCTGATGTCTTGTGCAGAAATGCATTGGGTTGATTTTTGCTGGCTTTCAGTTTCTAGTTGAGTCAATAATCTGTCAAACTGCCAAGGTCTGTCAAGAAGGGGCTGGAACAAGGAAGCCTTTATAAACTGTCTTGTGGAGTCTCTCTTACAGACTCTTATTCTAAGACTCTGTTAAACTAAGCCAAAATGAGTGCACAGCTCTCAGGTCTGTAGTGAATTTTTTTAAATTTACAAATGTTCAGTTTTTTGGTACGTTTGTTTGTTTTGTTTTAGCTTCATCTGATTTTATTCAGCTTAATCAATATGGATCTTATTCATTAAAAATCTGATATTGTAATTGTGATGTTATATTCTCCTTAATAAGTATTTGGTCTATTAAATGTTTAAGAACCATATGTTTATTTTCCTGTCACTGCTTATATATAAATAATTTTATTTTATACAATTGTATTTTCTTTCTTGATCTATATAGCAGAGGAAATTAGGATTGTCCTTGTTGGAAAAACAGGCGTTGGGAAAAGTGCCACTGGTAACACAATCCTTGGAACAGATAGATTTCACAAAGCACCATCGTCTAGGTCTGTGACTAAGGAATGCAGTCTGGGCACCGCTGTTTTTAATGGCAAAATAATAAAGGTTGTGGACACTCCTGGCTGGTGTGACACAGACCTCTCTGAGGCTGAGCTCACACAGGCCACAGTGAAATGCATTGACCAGTCATACCCTGGTCCGCATGTCTTTCTTTTTGTCTTGGCCATTGGCCGCTTCACGTCCAAAGAGAAGGAAACAATCCAGCAGATACAGGAGATCTTTGGGGAAGGAGCTACAAGATACACAATGATTTTGTTCACAAGGGGGGATGACCTGGAGAACACAACTTTTGAGGACTATCTGAGAGGGGCTTCAGCAGATCTCAAAGCCTTAATTGACAAATGTGGTCGTAGATGCCATGTTTTCAATAACAGAGACAGAAACAGACCACAAGTTACCAAACTCCTGCAAAAAATTCAAGACATGGTGCAAATAAATGGTGGTGGATACTACACCAGCTCAACATACCAGCTACTGGAGCAATATAAGAAAAGAGAGGCTGAGCTACAAAAGAAAGCTGACGATGCTCAGAAGGAGATGGAAGCCAGAAACGCTGAACTTCAAAGATTAATCAAACATGTAGAACATGAGCAGCAGCGCCAAGCATTAAGAGAAACGCAGATGCAAGAACAACTGATGAAACAGAATCACATGTTAAGTACTCTGCTAGAATGTATGCAAATTGAAGAACATCAAAGGATGATGGAGATAGAGAGAAACAAACAGAAAGAAGAGCAGTTAAAACATCAGTGTTACATGGAGAGCGAGGAGTTAAAGAGAAAAAATAGAGAGTCCGAGCATAGACAGAGGATGGAGATGGAGAAGCAGAGGTTTGAAAAAGAGAAGCTAGAAATGTCACAAAGATATGAAGAAGCAATTCTTGAGCTGAAAGAACAGAACCTGGTGTCAAATGCTATAATGCAAAGACTGGTCAAGGAAAAAATCAGTAAAAAGAATATGTGTATTATTTCATGAAAAAGCTCAATTTAGACAATATTTCAAGGTGTCCAAACTTTCAAATACTACTGAAAATTAAGTTTTAAAAATGTGATTAGCTTTTCTTATAGGCTTTTCTTATATTTCTTGTAGACAGACCCAGATACTTACTCAGAATGGTGAAGGAAAATAATTATTTCAAGATAAAACATATAATAAATAAACACATTTATTTAAATGGACATTTTTACAAAAGCGTTTAATGTAGTTGTATACTGTATATGTTCTTAAAAACTATGTGCATTTGTTGATATGCCTGTATATTCACATTAAAAAATTTAATGTACCAGTGTTTGTTTTTTCTCATAGTGTTGGTTGAAAGTAGATTGTTGGTGTGATGTGTAACTTTTAGTTTGATTTTGTGATTTGTGAATGGTGATTGGAAATTTTGTGACTGGTGGATGACATATTATCTATTATCTAACCTTTTAGCCCTGATGAAGGCCTGCATGCCAAAATGCGTTGACAAAATAAAGTAAGATTACTTAATCTTTTGGTTGTTGACCCATTGATGTCCCAAGTGTTGCTGGTACTGTCCAAAAATAACTGTTCTTTTTTTTCATGCACATTGTTGATCATGTGTTCACAAAGGGGTGTTGATCATTGATTGTGTGTTCAACATATTTAAATTGACTGCCTTTGCTTTAGGAACAAACACCCAATTAGACAGCCAAGTAAATACTGTTTATTCAAGAAAAGAACTAAAGTTTTATCATATTTTTCATTTCAAAAGTTTAAATATCCAATAGAGATAAAGTAACATGAACATTGACTATGATAAAAACATGGTTAATTTTCGTACACATTGTTGGGTTTCCTGTTGTGGTCTGTGCTTGCATCCTGTTTTTGTGACTATTTGCACCACGTTTCTGTTCTTCCAGCATGCTTTTGCATTTGTGTTGTGGGTATTTGCAGCGCTTTCCTGTGTTTGCAACCACAGCTGCCAGATTTTTAACCCTGGGTATAAGACTTGAATGGCTTAATATAACCATGCAGTTTTATTATGAATATTCCACAACAGCGATCATCCAACATATTATGAAATACACTTAAGAGGCATCAGAGAGATCAGATGATCCTGATAATTCTTAAGTCCTGTTAGATGCTGATATTGTCATATAGTGAACTTTGAAGCCAAATGCAAGAAATATCATTACTTTATGCAATAAATCTGACCCCACTGCCATTTACGGAAACTCAGTTAAAAGAGAACAGCATGCATTCACATATCAGACACTGACAAGATCTGATAATAGATGATAAAAGCTGGATTGTTTCTAAACTTTTTTCTAAATTGCTGATGTGGAACAAAACATTTCACACTGCACGAACATCTACATACAGACATACAAGACCTGATGTCTTGTGCAGAAATGCATTGGTTTGGTTTTTGTTGGCTTTCAGTTTCCAGTTGAGTCAATAATCTGTCAAATCTTGTTTTGTTTTAGCTTCATCTGATTTTATTCAGTTTAATCAATATTGATCTTATTCATTAAAAATCTGATATTGTAATTGTGATGTTATATTCTCCTTAATAAGTATTTGGTCTATTAAATGTTTAAGAACCATATGTTTATTTTCCTGTCACTACTTATATATAAATAATTTTATTTTATACAATTGTTATTTTCTTTCTTGATCTATAAAGCAGAGGAAATTAGGATTGTTAGGAGCCCATGCACAAGGGACTCAGCTTCTCACACCGGTGGAGGGGGCGGAAAAGAGGGGGTACTCGTGACCGCCTCCCGTTGAGGACACCGTCGCAGCTCACCTTTGTCCATCCCGAGGTTGGAAAACTGCCTCATTGCCTTCTAAGCCATGTCGAGCCACAGCTCACATTGCCGAGAAGGCATATATTTCTGCAGGACACGCAGCATCTGCCCTTCACACAATGGCAGTCCTGCAGGTGTTCCAGACGTGACTGCTGAGGTCCCTGGACGAAGAAGGCCCAGACCCAGAGTCACTCCGCAAGTTGCGGACAGCAGCACAAGCAGCACAAGGTCTCTTTGGAGTCGCAGTCGAGGCCTTTTCTGAGAAGTTTGCGGAAGCACTAAAGCAGTCAAAGATGCTGTCGCAACTTCTCCCCAAACGATCTAGCACTCCCCCCAGGTCCAGGTCCAGATCCAGATCGTCATCAGCTCAGCGATCAGCCGGGTATGCTGGTCATGCTGAACCGCCATTTCGTCAGAGGCAGTTAAAGAAGTCAGTAGCTCTCATTCAGTCGAAAGATTCCGAGGTATTTTGGCGCCCGACATCGCATATATAGTGGCTGAGCCTGCCAATTAGGCAAATGCTCAGACGCCATTGGCTATTGCAAAGCAATAGAGTGATTCAATCAGGCTTCAGCATTTTAAAGAAAAGGGTTTCCCCATACGTAATGTCTTGTTCCCTCCTCTCAGGGAACCAATGTTACACATGTAACCAGAGACGTTTTCCAGTGTTCTTGTTTAATTCTCTGTGATTTGAATTTTCGCCTTGTTGTATCGTTTGTTCTGTCTCGCTGCCTGCCTGTTGGAATTCTAGCCTGTCATCTCGGATACCCTTTTGCCTTTCCCCTTGGATAACGTTCGCTAGTGATCGACCCCTGCCTGCTTCTCGGATTATTCCTGTGTTTTGTCCATATGTGCCTGCTTACCAATGTCTGACCCTGCCTTTTTTGCGACCACGTCTCTGTCAATGTCCCTTAATAAAGCTCTGCAGATGGATCCGCCCGTTTCACGTCTCCCTCTCTACGTTACAGGACTCTTCACAGTATTTTTTCCTTTACATCTAGTTAAACTGCCAAATTTCATTGTTGTGGCATAAAAATCATAGCCCAAATCTTATTTACAAATAACAATTTGATAGAATGTGTCATGGAATAACAATAAGTTTTATTTATTGTTGTGCGGCAAGAAAGCTTCTGTTCAAAAAACATATGAGGACACTTTCTTTTGTAAACCAAATAGTTTACAAAAAACATTTTACAAAAGCCTTAAAAAAAATACTAAACAGTACTCTTTTGCATATGCAACGTGCCCGACATGTTCAAGGCCCAGAAAGGTATAAGAACATTGATAAAATAGTCCATGTGACAAGAGTGGTTCAGCCAAAATTTTATGAATATTTTTTGTGCGCAAAGAAAAGAAAAATAACTACTTTATTCAACTTTTATTTTTTCTTTATTTCTTCTCTATTTCCTCTACACAAGCACACAAAATCATTGCAATCACTGACAATGTTATATAGTGAACTTTGTAACCAAATGCAAAATTATTGCACTGAGGGCACATAAGGGCAATAAGTATGTGGGCAATAAATCTCACCTCACTCACTATTTACTGTAAATCAGGTGAAAAGAGAATGATGAGCATTCAGGAATCACACCGACAACATCTGATATAAATAATAAAGAAGGGTTATTTCAGGACTCTTCACATTATTTTTCCTTCAAAGAACATTTTAGCAGTTTCCTAAATGTTTTTTCTCGAAATCACAGATGTGAAACAAAATATTTCAAATTCCACAAACAATGGAATGGAAATGGAAAGTAACGAGAGGAAACAAGAAGAAAAGACACAGAAAGCATTAAGTGCCCAGGCTGCAGAACATCAAAGGATGATGTAGCTAGAGAGGCAAAAACAGAGAGAAGAGCAGTTAAAACATCAGCGTCACATGGAGTACGAGGAGTTAAAGAGAAAAAAATGAAGAGTTTCAGCATAGAAAGAGAATGGAGATGGAGAAGCAGAGGTTTGAACAAGAGAAGCTAGAAATGGCACAAAGATATGAAGAAACTATTTTTCAGCTAGAGCAACAGAAACAGATGACAGATGCTGAAATGTAAAATTGTTAATGGAAATTGAAAAAAAAAACTATTATTTCATAAAAAATCTGTATTTAGAAAATATTTCAAGGTGTTCAAAGTTTCAAATACTACTGAAAATTATTTCAGTAGTATAAAATCCGATAATATATATATAGGATAGTATCAGAGGATAATATCGTCTGATTAAGTCATTGCAACAAGTTAAAACCGTTACTCCACAGAAGACACATGGTGCATAATGGAGGCGCCCTCTACTGAAAGTCCAAAACAACTGCCTCCAAGTACAGAACAAATACAAAACCATATGGGCTCATAGGCTTGGGCGATAAGGGCAAAAAACTATCACGAAAATTATCACAATTATTTTTTTCATATGAGTCGATATCGATAAACACGATAAATGTCAAATCTTTATTTCAAGTTTAAAGTCAGATTTTTGCTCCAAAGTGAAAGTTGTAGAAACCAAACCAACAATTTTCCTTAACAAAATAAATATCTAAATAGAAAAATTAATTTCTGCATGTTTTAATGAGTATTGTTTTAAATCAAGAAACAGGTTTGGGTTGTCTGATAATAATAATGATGATGATGATGATGATAATAACCATCACTATTTTGTCTCTGAGAAATGCACATTTGATAGTAGCTTGAGGATGCAGAGGTCAATTTTTGTTCATTATTAATCAGTAACATCTGTAGCAACCTCAGTTTTATATGGTTAAATTTATTCTGACCCAGTTTTTTTTAAGCATTGGTCATAGTAGCAACTATACATTTTAAATCATGATAAACACAGTTAAAACCACACATAATGGTACCTCAATACCATGGTAAAATATATATCTACATGGTTTTATAGGTAGCCTATTTATATGAAAAACATTCATATGAGAAACATTCAGAAACATTCTAGACAGTCTAGAAACATTCAGTATAAATGCACACATGATATAGCTTAATCACAAATACATACATACTATAATTATATACCATTACTCCTGTAATAAAATTCAATGTGAATATCCCACATTGCTGCCACAATGCCATGGTGCAGTGAGTGTTACTACAGTAAATCCATGGTAAATGATAGCGATGTGTAGATTGAAAAGCCTTCTGTCTCATTGCACACAGCTTTAAACTAGTTTGAATCACAGAGTCATTTGTGTTCATCGCTGAATTCAAGTGTTTCACACTGGATCTCACAGCGCTGTTTAGTGCTCGCGTGACGGAGCCGTTCACATATCGCGTCTTTTGCGCATTCAAGTTCGTTATTTCAAACGAACTTGAATTTATCTCGCATTTATCTCGCCGCATCGAGATAAATGCATCTTCTCTAGTGAGCTCCCGCATAGCGGCAGTTTAAACTTTGGTCCGAGCGGATAAACGGTCCGTGGGGCGCGATTCAAATGAGTCCCGCTGTTTCGTTCGGCTTTTGTCACATAAACATTTTATCGAAATCTTCATATCGTTTTATCGAGGAAAATTATATTGCGATAATTATCGTTATCGAGTTATCGCCCATCCCTATCAGCAAACTACATGGAAGTTGCTGGCTTTACCAGTTGTAATTTCAAAACATATGGCTGATTAGCATACACATGGATGACATGTTGTCATAGGCACAGACAAACAGGAAAAAAAGAGCAGTTGCACATGTGTGCATGTGTACATGCATAAACCCAAGGGATTTGGTAATTTAGAAAAAGCAAAGCCAAAAATACATTTTACACATAAGACGGGGAAAGCCCAAAAATATGCCATATTCAGCCCCCTTGGGTGCATTTTAAAGAAAAAAAAAGGTCAATAACTTCCAAAATTCAAAAGGGTTGTCAAATAAAAATTTGAATTTCCATATTTGTCGAATTTAAAATAAAAATTCACATTCAAATGTAAAAAACAAAACAAAACAAAAAAAACATTGCATTTGAATTTTAGGTGATGTCAATAAAGTGACATTGGTGCAAAGTGAGCTATGTCATCTGCTGGTGTTGGTCCACTGTGTTTTCTGAGGTCCAAGGTCAACACAAGGTCAACCTTTTAGAGCACTTCATGCTTCCTGCTGCTGGCCAACTTTATGGAGATGCAGATTTCATTTTCCAACAGGACTTGGCACCTGCACACAGTGCCAAAGCTACCAGTACCTGGTTTAAGGACCATGGTATCCCTGTTCTTAATTGGCCAGCAAACTCACCTGACCTTAATCCCATAGAAAATCTATGGGGTATTGTGAAGAGGAAGATGCGATATGTCAGACCCAATAATGCAGAAGAGCTGAAGGCCACTATCAGAGCAACCTGGGCTCTCATAACACCTGAGCAGTGCCACAGACTGATCGACTCCATGCCACGCCACATTGCTGCAGTAATTCAGGCAAAAGGAGCCCCAACTAAGTATTGAGTGCTGTACATGCTCATACTTTTCAAGTTCATACTTTTCAGTTGGTCAAGATTTCAAAAAATCCTTTCTTTGTATTGGTCTTAAAGGGGTCATCAGATGCCCATTTTACACAAGTTGATATGATTCTTTAGGGTCTCTAATATACTTTGATTAAAAATTCTCAATGGTTTTGTAAAACAACACCCTTTTTACCTTGTCAAAATCATCTCAGCAAAAATCATCTAAGGGGTTGTTCCTTTAAATGCAAATGAGCACTGCTCGCCCCGCCCCTCTCTTCTCTCTGTGGAAAGAGATTGTTTACATTAGCCGCATGTAGCCACGTTTAGCCGCTAAACTTCCTAACTACCACGTTATAAGGAAAGGCGATCGCAAAGATTCATAAAAAAAACCCTTATACTCACTTCTGCTGTAAGTGAAGCTGGATCATGAATGATTCGCAACATAGACGGATATATGTAGATCGGAGGTGCATTCCTTCACAAACAAACGTAATCTACTGCATCTTTCAGCGGTTCAGATGTCGGGAGTAAATGACGCACCACTATGTTCATTATTACATCCAGCAACACAACACCTCAATCGCTCAATCGAGAAATTCTTGTCTAATTCCGTTCACAAACAAATGTAATCCACTGCATCTTCAGCGGTTCAGATGTCGGGAGTAAATGACGACCACTATGTTCATTATTACATCCAGCAACACAACACCTCAATCGCTCAATCGGAGAAATTCTTGTCTAATTTACATCCCTGCTCCTGCATCGAAACAAAGAGGGCGGACTGTGACAGCTGATTCAAGGTAAATCGCTCATGTCAATCAACTATCGTGGGAGCGGCCTCTGTGGGTGTGACGCCACAACAACAGGCATCTGAGAATGACTCGATTTGAAAAAGGGGATATTATTTTTACTGATTAATTAAAAACCACTGCATGGATTTTTATCATTATAGGGTAGATTTGTACATACACTGACAACACACATTAATGTTCAAACAACATGAAAAAGTGAACTTAGCATCTGGTGACCCCTTTAAGTAATATTCTAATTTCTGAGATACTGAATTTGGGATTTTCATTAGTTGTCAGTTATAATCATCAAAATTAAAAAAAATAAACACTTGAAATATATCAGTCTGTGTGGAATGAATGTATACATTATACAAGTTTCACTTCTTGAATGGAATTAGTGAAATAAATCAACTTTTTGAAGATATTCTAATTATATGACCAGCACCTGTATATGAGTGTGTGTGTGTGTGTGTGCATATCATTACAGTCTGTAAAACGGATTTATATGTGTATCTCTTACAATCACAAGACTGCAATCACAAGTAATCAAAGGACTTTCTGTTAATACGTATCTGGAAAAAAATTCTCTATGAACAATGAATTAAATTACATGAAATAAAGACAAACATAAATAAAACAAGCAAATTACATGATAACTCACATGTATCTGGTCCGCTGATGAAGCACCCAGCTAACAGAAAACGTTCTCCTAACTTTGGCTAACGTTCTCAAAGGTTCTCTCAAAGTTATCGAAAAATGTTCTTGCAGTAACGTTAGTAAAATGTTTTCTCAAGGTTATATGTCATTGATAAATTTTCTAAACATTTTGAAAATGATGCTCTGCTGAAAAGTATGGCCAAAACGACACTCCGCAGTTGAAAAACATGTTGACCAATGACAAAATAACAGATGCTTTCATGCTGATATCAATCTTGGGGTAATTTTTTTTTTAACAAAGTGAGGTTATATGTCATTGATAAACGTTCTAAAGCATAAAAACTTATTTTTAGACATAACTTGTATAGCAACATAATTTGTGTATCCAATGACACAAAGACACATTCCATTGGCCTTTTTCCCCTGGCATGAGAGAGAGCAAAAAACTTTTTTGATTAAAATAAAAATGTTTTTACACCGTTCCCCTGACATTAATATAACGTTTCCAGAATGTTAGTTTTTACTTTGTAAAATGTTATTCGAATGTTCCCAGAACGTTTTTGGTTTTAGAAAGTTATTATGTTATTATCAGTATTATAAAACCCATTTTCCTGGATTGTTCAGCAAGGAAGTGGTTACAACCGAAACTATTTTAGTTCTGTAAGACCTCTCCTTTCAGTAATGCAAACTATGATCTCCAACAATGTTCATAATCTTTTTCATGAACTTCTTTCCCCTTTCACATGTGTACTGAAAGCACTTCTGTCATTGTTAATGAGGGCACTTGCAGTACTTCACAAAATAAAATGTTTTTGAAAGCTTGTTTTTTGATAGAGATTCATTAGAAGTGATCCTGAACACCTTGACCTGTTAGCTGATGACTTTGTCATTGACAACTTTGCAACAAAGTTCAGGAAATACCATTGTTAAATTTAAATAGTGGACAATATGACATCTCTGTGTTCTTTTACAGCTGAGACAAAAACTCTTCTCTTCTGAAAAAGATCAATTAGATGGTGATAATGACATAACCACATATCAATAAGTGAAAGACCAACAAATGGATGACAGAAGAAGACAACAGCATATGAGAGAAGTAGATAATCTGGAAGTGAAAATGGAGACAGGACAAACAGATGCCATACTGAGGTAGATGATAGGACAATAAGGGCACTGAGAAGAATAAATGGGGCAGATTTTGAGATCTAGAAAACTGCAAATTTTTCTACTAGATCTATTTAGGTTAGGGCATTGTCCTAGATATGTTAATGTTTGAAATGTTAAACATTCCCACATGAAATTTTGCGTTTTGTTCAGGGCAGATGTACCTTCTTGTTTTGCTACTTGAACTGGGAACTTGATTGAAAAGAAATGTTATTACAGAGATACAACATATGTTATTAAATATTATAGTTTTCTTAAAATATTGAAGAGACGGCACATGGGACACATTTTTTTGTTTTGATTCTTACAGAAAACAGAACTAGTAAAAAAAAAAAACAACAACAACCAGATCTGAACTGGGAAAACATCTAATTTTAATAATGATTGTTAAAGAAGGAATGTTGTCGAGACGCCCTCCTCATGTGACTGTACATTTAATCTACATTCTAGCAATTCTCCATATGTGGTTGTAAATTCTCAAAGTCAGATATATACATAAAGTATTTTACGTTACAAAACATCTAAACACACAACCTTTGTTAATGTAGAACTCATAGTGCCAAACACTGTCATAGTGCAAAAATCTTTTTGATCTATGGGGTATTTTGATACTTCACTGACACAATCTGGGACACCCAAGAACAATATTACATCCGGTAAAAGGGGGCATAAAAGGTCCCCTTTAAAATAAGCATTATAAAGCATGAATTTTTTGCACTATGACAGCATTCGACAGTACAAGTTCTATATTAACAAAGGTTGTTTGTTTAGATGATTTTGTAATGTAAAACACTGTTTGTATTGACATATATCTGACTTTGAGAATTTACAACCATAAATGGAGAAATGCTAGCATATAGACTACAGGTACAGTCACATGAGGAGGGCGTCTCGACAACATTCCTCCTTTTAAAAAAAAAATAATAATTTTGCTGCTTGATATTGCAAATTGGTATGTTTTCCCATATTATTTTATGAACACAACGGTTTGTATTCTTTATGTCTCACTCACAGGCCTACTTTCACATAGACTAATAAGGTGGACAAGTTTAAATTAATACATTTAAACATGATAACTGTCAGTACTGTTCAACACAAGCTGTAAAAACTACAAAAATTGCAGAAAACAATGCTCGTATATTAAATAGTTAAGGAACAACAGTGCAAACAGCTGAGGACACAGCTCATAATCACACAAGTCATGAAAACAAAAAAAGAATTAAGTGCATAATTATAAATAGCAGTAAAGGTGATAAGCAGTTACAACACAAAATTCAACCTCTAATAAAGAAGACTAGGAAAAACTAGCTTTGGGAGTGAATGCCATTTCCTAAAAGCCAATTTAATTTGTATGCAATTAAAATCAACTTCAATTAAACATACAGAACACTTATACCTCTGAATTTAGCAACTTTGGTAGTTAGCTAAAAGTCCCAATATAAAATGCTTCCATAAACCTTAATGATTTTTTTTTTTTTTTTTTAAAAAGGACAAGTGAGTAAGCATTTTTAATCAATGAAAACCACAACACAGGTTTATTTAGTTTTTATTTCAAAAAAAAAGGGGGGAAAAAAGAAAAAACAAACAAAAAAAAAACAAAAAAACAAAAAAAAAACATTTCCTAGTGGACAAATGCCTGCCTGGTAATAATCCACACCAGTGCTAGACACAAGACATGTGAACTCGCACCCCTCGACAAAAACACTGTAGTACACAGCAACACTATGAGAGATGATCACAATATGGAACAAACGTGAAGTTACTCAAACACAGGATAAGCATCACCTTCAATAAAAGCATTCAAATGGAAAATTTAGTCTGAAGGTTGACCTCTGTGGAATTAAATTGTAGTTCTGGGTCTGAGAAACTTAGTTTTAAGTGCTTACAGTGCAAAAGAGCAGCAGATAAGCTTAAACTAAACAGTCAGTCGCAGTCTTCCTATGACTTTAAAAAGATCAACGGATCTAAAATAGTGCTCATTAACACCTATGAGTTGCACACAAGATTACTATGCTGTCTCATCAATAACACGATAATATTCTCTGAGTCATTGCAACAAGTTACATTTAAAAAAGGGATGAGGAGCACTACATGAATTAAAACAGTTACTCCACAGAAGACAAATGGCACATGGAGGCGCCCTCTACTGATGGTCCGAAAAAACTGCCTCCAAGTACAGAACAAACACAAAACCATATGGGCTCATTCAGCAAACTACTGGGCAGAGCTCCTGTCCACAGTGAAACATTACAGGTTTTACCTACATGGAAGATGCTGGCAATACCAGTTGGAATATCAAAACATGGCTGATTAGCTTTTTTCTTTTTTTTTAAACAGTGACCAACACGTATGTCGGCATGGCAGGGGTGAAAAAAAAAAAATACACATTAATGACATATTGTCATAGACGCAGACAAACAGGCAAAAAACAAAACAAAAACAAGAGCAGTTGCACGTGTGTGCGCATGTATACATGCATAAACCCAAAGGATTTTATCCAATATGGTGCACCTAGAATTTGGAAAAAAAGAGCCAAAGAGGGATTTTGCACATAAGATGGGGAAAAAAAGCTCAAAAATATGCCATGTTTAGTGCCTTGGGTGCATTTTAAAGAGGGGGGGGAGGGGAAAAAAAAAAAAAGTCAAAACACATCCAAAAATCCTTCATGTCAGACAATATTCTGTAAAACAGAATCTCTAAAAATGTCTGTCATGCACAGTCATGGAACAATGTACATGGTTTCACACACACAAGCGTGCACTGCTCTCAGAGTTGCCTCACACACACACAGATGCCTAAAAGGAATCTAGCGCATCCTGTACTCTGACGTCTTGGACACCTCACAAAGCTGACCCTTGAAGTCGATGTCAACAGTAAAGTCCAGGTCTCTCTGGAAAATAAAAGGACAGATTTGATTAATTTTTAGTTATGAAATGTTAACTTAATGCTCAGGAATGTAAACCATGTACAGATTGGTAAAAACAATACCAACATTCTCTTTTTGACAACTTTATTTTTCAATAATAAAAATAACTTATCATTTGCTTGTGTTTTTTAGGTCTTGCTCATTTTAAATTCCAAGTGATTACAGAGTGAGGCGTATCCGACGGACAGAAGTATGTCAAAATATCGGTCTTGATGAGTGACTTTGTAGCTTTAACAATGATTAATCTATATTTAATTTATACAGTGGAGTACGGATGCACCGATCGACCGGACATTTCAAGCGATGTCTGTTCCGGGCTTGCACACAAACTACATGCAGTATTTTTGTGTGGAAACATTACGAACACTTTAAACATCTGTTAACAGAGCCCAGAGATGCTGAAGACGAACGCAAAAAGGAACGCATTTGCCTCTGTATAATGTATTTAAAGTTGAGCTCATAATCAGGGCACTGCTTTGTTTACAGTGGAAACCAGGAAAACGCTGCATCATTCCATAAGCGCCACCTGCTGGCAGACACTGAATATGCGTTCATTCAGTCCATCTGCTGTTTTTCCCCCAAGCATCGTTTCATTTGTAATAAAATAATTTTTGAACAAACAAATAATTAATGTTTGAACTTTACATTTGTTAGGCTAGTAGTTTTTGCTGTGATATCGAAATTGGAATCGAGAACTGTACAATTTAATTGGCATGTAAACTTTAAATGTCATGTAAGCTTATTCATTAAAATAAAGGATAACATGGGTCAAAACAATGATAACAGCAACTATTGTTTTTTTTTTTTTTTTTGTGAAAAACTTCAGCTGATTCAGAAAGGATCAAAAGTGACCGTAAATACATTTAAACTACAAAATATTAAAGACTTAAATGTAATTTCACAACAGTACTGTACTTATTTTTACACATTTTTTTGAAGAAAGAAAAACGTTAACAGTAGTGTATCATCATTTTTGAACCTCTTTTATGCGTTTGCAAAAAGTGATGACTTTTATGGGTGAAGCCTATCTGGTGAACAGTTTTCAAGTAGCAGTCTATAGAAGCCATGAAATAAGAGAATATAATAAAAATAATAATAATAATAATAATAATAATAATAAAAAAGGTAAATTTGAGTTTAGATTTCAAAATTCTGACTTCATTTTTCAACTCAGTTTCCTCTTGGCTCAAAATGAGGCATTAGGCATCAAATGGCGCCTTTGACGACAGTATTCTATAAAAACGATTTGCATTCTGATTCTGACATCCAAAGGTACAATACATTTTTGTCCTCTTATTCCATGGATTTCACCCATTTTCCTCCACTTGTTACTAGTGTTTTCCTGCTGTGAAGTAGTGATGTAGACTAATTTGGAGAAGACGTCACCGTTACAATACAGATTTTCCTACACATGCATTTCATGCAAGCTTCTATTCCAAAAGTGTGCTTTTAGAATATAGAGTGCAGATGGAGCTTACATTATTCTTGACGTTGGGTTTCATGCTGATGGTGCCAAAGATCTCCTCTCCGGTCTTAACCGTCAGATAGTCATCAAGGTAGAACACAGTCTGCTTCCAGTGAGTGTAAGGAGACTCTGGGCCTAAAAGACAAACGCACTTTGTTTTCCAAAGGTTCATTTATAATAATCTCATGCTGAAAAATGTGTGGCAGAAAGAGGGGAAAACAAAAACAGCACTCACTAGTAGAGAAGCCTGTTCTCTTGTGGCAACGAGTGAACTCGATGTTGAAGTAGGTCACCAGCGCATGGATGTAGTCATTCCTTTTCACCTGCAGGCAGAACGGCGACGTGAAGGACAAGTCCTCAATCTTCACTGTGTAGATGTCCACCTCCTAATGGACAGAGAGAATTGGAAGGGTTGAATAAGTACGCAAGGGTTATTTAAAACCAGACATTTTATTGAATTTGAGTGCATATTTTTGTAAAGCAAACTAACCTTAATGAGGCAGGCAGTACTAACGAGCTGTTTGGGGTCAACAACATCCACTAGCGGTTCCTTAATGGCCACTTCCTTGATACAGGACATGTCAAAGCCATAAACGTTCTCCCACCCTGAAAATGCAAACATTAAGTGAAATGGTGTCCTATTTCAGACAGCTGAAATGGCCTCAATGCATCCAGAGATTGATACATACAGTGAATTTTGTAGTCCTTGTACTGTCGGTCCTCAATAGCAGTGATATAGAGCGTGGCTCTGTCAGGGAAAATCAGGCCATCAGGTTTCTGAAAAGAAAAGAAAAAAAAAAAAAAAAAAACACACCACACACACACAACACACATGGTGAGCATTAACCAAGTTACACCCAAAGCATGGACAATTTTTATACTGAACCGCTTCAACACAATAAAAGGACATTTGCATACACCCACCAGCCATTTGTCTCTGGCATAAATGACAGTGTTAAGCATGGACTCGTAGAAGAGACAGTAGCCCATCCACTCAGAGATGATTATGTCTACATTTTCCACGGGAAGCTCAACCTCTTCTACTTTGCCCTTGATGATGGTAACAACTGGACAGGGAAAATGAGGTTAAGAATTAGAGGTACATAAAGCAAATTAAGCTGAAAAGATCACAAATGTGCTATGCAAAACAGGTCTGTAAACAATAAGGAAGTCAAGAACAATGAGAAGTTCTTACTATGATCCAACTTGTTGGCCTTCACAATCTTCACAGCATAATCTGATATACTGCTGCACTCAATCTGTGGAACGAATGACAAAAGAATGTAAATTCTGACAAAAGCACAGCATGATCACCTACCCATCACCTTGACGGGATGGGCAAGTACCTCTGAACTAGTTTCCATAACAAGAAGTCCACTGTTGAAAACAATGAGGTGACATTTACATAAACAGGTAGGATTTACACTCACCCCAATAACTTTCTTGGCTCCAGCTTTGGCTGCAAACATACAAAGGATGCCGGTTCCACTTCCCACGTCCAGCACCACCTTATCCTTGAAGAGGTGCTTGTTGTGGAACATCGAGTTTCTGTACGTCAGAGTACGAACTTCATCCTTCAGCATCTCCTGCGGAGACAGAACGGGTTTACATTAGGCACTGATATGAAGATATTTAACTGTACCGCTATTCATGAAACACGATAGACCAATAAGACTGTACCTCATGAATGCCAAAGTGTGCATAGGAATCAAAGTAGTAGTCTTTGGAGGTCATGTCTTCTGCTGCAGGTTTTGCCGAGGTCTCTCCCTGGGACACCTATTAAAAGGGAGAAGAAAAAAAAAAACCCACAATAATAAGTATTATATTCAAATTATATACTATTATCACAAACTATTATAAACTCACTTAAGTTTAGGCAGAGTCGTTGTTAAATACATTTTGCAGCACCCAAAAAACACCCTTATGAAAATTAACAATGGTTTTATTATATGTTTTGTTGGCACATTGATCACCATTTGTATAAGTTTTACTACAAATACCATGGCTAAACTATGATGTAGCAACACCATGGTTAATTTGGGTTTTTTGTTTTATTTGTAGTAAAACGAGGGTTTGTGGATTCAGGTGGTCATAAATTGGTTTTGTTGCCGTTTGTGAGGAATTTTGTACTATGCTTTAATTTCTGGAGTATCTTTGCTTAATTTTATATACGCAAATTATAACAAAGGTCAAAACTTTTTTTTTTTCGGTCAAGCATGACTCATTTTCAACGAATCGAATCAACGATTCAGCCACAAAAGAATCACTCACCGTCACCTGCTGTACCAGCGAAGAAAGATTCACTGAACGAACAAAGAACAAATCTCTTTGGCAAATGGATTTAAATGACTCTACGACTACAATTAACAGAATTTGTGCTAATTTATGCCTCTTTAAAAGCACTTTAAAATGTGTGGTTATTCTAATTCGGCTTTTAAACGAGAAGACTCGTTTTATAGTGTTAGAAGGCCTCAAACTTTTTGAATTAAGTACTTGTGGGCAATGTGGTTGCGAAAACCCGTTAAAATTAATTGACCACATCGCCAATTACAGCAATCAGGTCACTAATAGCTGATTAATCATAGCTGGTGAACAAAGCTGTAAAAAATAGTGAGCACATCCCATGCGGTGTCCCGTCCCATGCGGTCTGTACCCAACAATAAGTCATTCAAGCACGCCGCCAGCGTGCTCTAAATGACCCTCATGGAAACTGAACGCGGAGCTAGCTAACAGGACTCACATATTACTAAATCTCAGTTACATAATACATCAAATGGTTACACATAACATGTAAAGACTCTGATCTAACGTTAACTCGTTTTAGCCAATTAGCAATAGCACACACGTGATGCTAAATGAATGAATTATTCGCGGCTGGCTAAAATGGATGCTCAAGATGCGTGTGCGCACATTTCTAGCCACCTGATAACTACATACGCAGCAAACAAATCTAATAAACGACTAAAGAATCGTAGCTAGGACGTAACAAATACAGTTGCCATGTTGATTCTAACTATCGTAAATCGCTAATTAGCATCGGATGGGTTCTAGGCGAAATGGCCTTGAGTTGCTCCAGCTTACCTCCATTCTGTCCGCTGTCTCCGCCATTTCGGTAAACTGGATTCTACCACGACTGCAGCACAGCTCATGTAAAACACACTGTTTTGCTCCCGCCCCTTTGTCTTGACTAAATGATTTGATTGGACGACAGCCACGGGGTTTGCTGTAGGCCCGCCCATTTTTTTTGCAGCTCTTCGTCATAGGTTAAACTCCTCTGCGTTTTTTCCGCTCTTTTAAAGCGCGACTTTCATTGGATATTAAACTGTAGCACGATTACTAATTTATTTTTCATATAAATTTTATATTACACGTTATTTGAGAATTAGGTAGGGTAGTTATGAGAGTTAGATCAATGCCAGTGACCATATACGTTTCTAAAAACGTTTTAGCAAACTATATTGCTTGATGTGCACAAAAACACAGATTTGATCTATCTATCTATCTATCTATCTATCTGTCTATAATCTATCTACCTATCTCTCTATCTATCGACAAGTGTAAACAAACAGGTGAAAATTGATGACGTCAAAATGACAAACCTCTCCTCGTGTCTCCTTCAAATTTGTATGCATTTCCTTTTTTTTGTGGAAAATGAGAAGATATTTTGAAAAATTCCCAGTGTTTTTTGTTCTTGAAATATTTTTTGTTTAAACCACAACATTCTTGAGAATATCTTCAAGTTTGGAAAAGTCATACAGTTTGAAATGATATGGTGAGTAAATGAGTAACAGAATTTTTTTTGGATGAACTATCCTGTTAAAGTCAAACTGAGCCACAAGAAAGATGCTACTTCATATTAAAACATTAATATTAAAGGAAGATACCTTAAGAATATTGTGCATTTATTGGTAAATTGTAACAAATATAGATATAAGTTTACCATGTGCAGGATGACGATGATGTGTCAGACAATATATTATCTGGGGAAATTTGCTAGTTACACGAACCTGATAGGTGCCATCTCGCTCTGTTACTTAAAAAGATGACCCCTTACCTGGGACAAGAAGCCCCCCAAGGTAAATTCTCAGATGTCATCTGATTTTTGTAGAATATATAAAATACACTTGATATAATTTGTAATAAATCATTGGAAAGAGCTGCTTTAATGGGCTTGGCATTCATACAGTTTTTTTTTCAAATAAGCTCCAGCTTCCCTGTAACACTACATAAGGCAAATGATTTGGAAAAATAGAACGGAAGATAAAGATGTCATGTAAAAATACAAAATCAACAAACATTCTATATATGAAGAGTTCAGATGCAAAACCAGCTAAAAGCCATCTCGGTCAAAAATGAGATAATGATACTGAGTGAATGCTCTTGACACATATTATACGTCCATCAAATACTTTTACTTCAAACTCGCTAAATTCCAGCCTCAGCCCAATCAGAAGTACCAGTACTTACATAGAAACCCCTATACAAAGTAGCCAGAAAGAAATGCTAATTTTAAAGAAAAACGTTAGATGGATTTAGGGGCTTTTGCATCTAAACTCTTCATATATATATATATATATATATATATATATATACATACATACAAAAACATACGGTTTTGAACAGTAAGGTTATTAATGTTTTTTTAAGAAGTCTCTTCTACTTATCAAGCCTGCATTTATTTGATCCAAAGTACAATTTTGAAACGTCATTTATTCCTGTGATTTCAAAGCTGAATTGTTGTATCATTACTCCAGTCACATGATCCTTCAGAAATCATTCTAATATTCTGATTTGCTGCTCAAAAAATCATGTTGAAAACAGCAGCATAGAATTTTTCAGGTTTTTTGATGAATAGAAAGTTCAGAAGAGCACCGTTCATCTGAACAGCATTTATCTATTTATCTTTTGTAACATTATAAATGTCTTTATCATCACTTTTGATCAATTATATTAGACTTCAGGCTTCTGAATGTAAATGTTTCAAAAGCCTTTTATTTCAGATAAATTCTGATCTTTCTGGAAAAATGTACTCAGCTGTTTTAAATATTGATAATATTAATAGTAATAATAAAAATATTAATAATAATAAATGTTTCTTGAAAGGCAAATCAGCATATTAGAATGATTTCTGAAGGATCATGTAACAGAAGACTCAAGTAATGATGCTGAAAATTTAGCATTTATCACAGGAATAAATTACATTTTTAAATATATTCAAATAGAAAGCAGTTATTTTAAATATTAAATATTATTAAATATAAATAACCCAAATATTACTGCTTTGTATTTTGGATCAAATAAATGCAGGCTTGGTGAGCAGCTTTTAAAAAACAAACAAACAAAAAAAAACATTAAAAATCTTAACTGTTGACTGGTAGTGTAAATATATTTACGCATCGAGCAGCATGTGTAGAATTTTTGACAAACAGATAGACATTCGATTATTTTATTAATTCTATGCAAATGAGCTCAACCTACAATGATTTTGATTCTAACACTCGCTTATACCAAAATATCAATGAACGTGCAGATAAAACGATAGATGTACCCCCCTCACACAATCAATATCACACAATTTCAAATATCAGCTTTAATCAGGAAAACCACTCGTCAGATTTAATTAGTGTAATTTACAACCTCTCTTTTAGCAACTTATCACCATTCCAACATACTTGCACTTTGATACTTTCAACAGTGTCGATCTTGTTTTCAAGCCAATTAAAATGGTTATAAAATGTAACTGACGTACGAACGAACAAATGGTATACTGAATGACAGGGACAGAATCTGAACCAGCCAATCAGATTAGGAGAAGCGAGCTGGGGGCGGGACATGTGGGGAGGAAGCGCTAGAGCGAGCTCAGCGCCCGTTCTGTCACGAGCTCCGTCCGGGTACAGCGACCGAACGAAAAGTCTCGTACATTATTGGCGACCAAATATAGCCCAGAGCGATCTTTTTTTCGAGAACCAGGTCTGTCAGATTAGTTCGACAGCAAGCAGGATCTCCCGTTGTCCTATCGCGGTCATTTGGGTGATGTATTCTAACATTTGATAGAGCTAGCCAGCTCGCTAGCTGTTTGGCTAGCTTGCCGTGCGTGACTCAAAGTCAGAGAGGTATCAATTGTTATTTTAACACCGACATCGGCATATAGGTGCGTAATCATAAATTAAAAACAACACGTTGGCTTGTTTTTTAATTAGTCGGTACCGCAACGTAAGCGTACGCCTTGAATCGTTTCCCCATTGACGAGAGTTCACGGGATTGAATGAATTAGCCAACGGAAACACCAATCGCGCTGACTCCCCAGCTTCTCTCTCACCCCACTGCATTCACCTCTTTTCTTCATAAACACTCGCTGCTGCATTATTTGTGTGCTTTGCGAGCGATTACCATTTAATTCAGGACTCAGTTCGCCGCTCAAGTGTGAGTCCGTGTTAGTTAGCCCGCTAGCTCGGTGCATTTGAACTCAAACCACCGCCTGTCTAAACCTGCACCTCTGAACATCTGAAAGTCATTTGTTTCGTGTTGAAGCCGGCTTGAAGAAAAAAAACGAGCAAACATGCCGGCTGTGTCGAAGGGAGATGGAATGCGAGGATTAGCTGTGTTCATTTCGGACATCAGAAACTGTAAGTGCCCCTGTCACACTCAAACACCATTAGTCATTTTCTTGTGAACAGCTGTACTGAACTCTTCCTATATACGCCCTAAACGGAATCAAACGGCTTCTGTTTTGCGCCGTGATGCTTTTAAGCCAGAATTAAAGGTTAAAAGATGCAAGTCAGATGAGTGGCTCTTGATGAGGGAGGTCATTGGAGTAATCACCGATCACCCAGGCCCGTTAGCTTTAGCTCCGGTGATGGAGTGATGCTTTATCGTCAGAGAGCCCGCTAGGCCGCCACCGAAAATTGTGTGTTAGACTGCAGATGGTTTATCCAGCATGGCTTGTCTCTGGTGCTCTCGTCACTTTGGCTAGCTGGATAGCGGTTGATATCGCTGCTCGCCAAGAGGACTCGATTCAGATGTGTTTTTCACGATAATCCAGTTATCAAGCTGTTGCCTTGAGCTAAGCGTTATAGGAGGGTCATCTGGTTAAGATGTGTCTGTAGTCTTCTGGTACTGCCTATGTTGTACCTCTAATTTTACCTCTTGAGTCTTAAAAGCCTTTCTTTGTGGTAGGAGCTTGAGTTCCTAGCAATTTTGTGGAGTTTTAAAGAATGACGATAGGAATGATATTCGTGAACTTTCTCATCCTCATTTTCTGTTGAACATCTGAAAGTGTTAAAAAATGCATAATTCCAATTCAAAGGTAACTTTTGGGGATCAATTTTGTGAGATTAGTGATATACAAGAGTGAAATGTTTTGCACATATGTGACCCTGGACCACAAAACCTGTCTTAAGTAGCACAGGTATATTTGTACCAATAACCAAAAATACATTGTATGAGTCAAAATTATATATTTTTTTTCTTTTATGCCAAAAATCATTAGGATATTAAGTAAGGATCATGTACAACTAAGATATTTTGTAAATTTCTTACTGTAAATATATCAAAACTTAATTTTTGATTAATATGTATTGCTAAGAACTTAATTTAGACAACTTTAAAGCCACTTTTTTTTTTCTTTTTTTTTCACCCTCAGATTCCAGATTTTCAAATAGTTGTATCTCGGCCAAACTATACATCAATGGAAAGCTTATTTATTTAGCTTTCAGATTATGTATAACTCTCAATTTAAATAAATGACTCTTATGACTGGTTTTGTAGTCCAGGGTCACATATATTGACAGTGGGAGTCTGAGGCTTTGGCCTGAGTATTGTAGTTTGTATCTTGCATCATTTTGGCATTAAATACACACATTGTTCCAGGTAACCTGTGAGACTGCTGTTTTTCTGTCATGCCAGCTTTTTCTGTACATATGCCTTCTTATGTTTTTTTTTTTTTTTTTTACTGGCTTATATATATTCCTGCACATGTTCACATTTTATTTTAGGGCCACATGCACAAAAATGCATGCCTTCCATACTAAACTTTTTCGTGCACAAGTAGGAGTCATGGCATAGTGGGTAGTGCATGTGTTTATGGTGATGTTGTGCTCACTAGAGGTCTAAATTGGATGTTTTATCATGATACGATCTGACAATAACTCCTCCTCATCCTGTGATCAATATATCAGTATTATGTGCTTATTTTATACAAGCAATTGAATTTTTATTAATTCACAAATGCAAACAAAATATAACATGGACATTAAATGGAACTCTGAAAATTGAAAATTGTGTATTCCAGTTGGGACATCCACAACAAAATAAATAAAATAAATGTAGAGAAAAAAACATGAGTCACACATGAGATTATCAGTCATCTAATGACGGCTCTACATTGTCTTGTGCAATGAGATAAGTAATGATAACAGTCAACGAAGTCTTTCAGTCTTCTATGCTCTGTAAAATGTGCAAAATGAGGTAAAACAAAATTGGGTACCGAAACTGTTTAATAAAAAATAAATAAATTTTATATATAGAGGGTTTGCACTTGCGTCACGATTTGGTCAGTTACCCGGATGCACGGCCATATTGGAGATACTCGGATTTAAACAGCATGGATTGCACGGTTAATGTACTGCTGAATATGTTGTTCGGCTAATTTATGCTGTCTAAACCATGGAAAAAACGTGTGGAAGTTGCTAAATCATATAAGAACTTGAAGGGAGCAATATTTTGACAAACTAAAGTTAGTAGGTGGTAAAGATACGTATGAGATGTATTAATTAAGATATTAGCCTAATATTTCACCTACCTGACCGGAAATGATAAGAACAAACACTAATGTTGTCAAGATTCTTAATTTGGAAATCCTGGTTCAGTTTGGCCAACCACAAACGTATTTTATTCCTCAGACAGTTTTTTTTGCACTCTTCTCCTTTATTTGTTATAACTTTGGCAGTCTGTAGTATTCCAAATGTTTTTCCCGGTCCGACTAATTAGTACAGCCCAAAACATGACAAAAAATTTACCATTTTCAGCAGAAATAATCAATTTAACAGTGGCAATTTAACATAACTCTCATATCTTTTATGTTTAAATTTTTTTTTTTGTCATATCGAATCCAACCTGCGTTGTCCTGATCCCATTGCCTGTCTGTCTTGCTCTACTCTTGTTTAGAAAAAAGGAATGACTTGTAAATGCGTTTACTATATTGTAGAATTTGTGGTGTTGCCTAATTCGTGGTGTGAAGTAGTGAATCATCCCACTCAATTTCTAATTCATTAACTGGTTTGCTCAGTAGTGTACAGATATTCGTCATGTTCTGACGCCATTTAAATTAGCTCTTTTTACATACATTTCAGCATCTTTGTGAACTGGAGAACAACACAAATAGTAAATCGAAAAGGATATGTGAATGCAATGTATATGCTGATTTTCTTAACAAACTAACCATAAGATTTGGCAAACTGATACCTTCGAGGTCAGTCTATTTTTGTTCTTTATCGTCTATAATGCAGAAATGCTGTGTTTTGTTAGCGATGGTTGGTGTTAGCCACAGTTGAAATCAGATTGCATGTTACTGCACACTTTCACAAAGAGAAGCCAGCCATTACACAGCTTGAACTTTAAGTTGGTTAACATCTACAGTTACATAAATTGTAAGAATAATGTTGACCCATGCTGTTTGAAGCGATGTCAGGTTACTTTGGTGGAATGAGAGCAGAATTCAGTTTTTCATTGCTGCCATAGTTGCAACATGTTTGGAAACTGCAAATGACATATTGATGAATTCTTCAAAAAGTGCATTTCTAAACAGTTTAATTCATTAGTGTCCTACTGGAATAATTAAAACTACAACACCAGTAAAAGCATGTGCACATGTTAGTTTGACTGAGCATAGGAAATATTGTTGTGTGTACATGACATGAGAGCTGTGGTATTTACTCAGAAAGCTCATAGTACTGGATAGTACTACTATCAAAAAGACATCACAGACACCAAAATATAATATTAGCTTATATGCAAAGCTGTTCAACATAAGCAAGACAAGTTTTATTACATTTCGCAAAGGTTTTATTTTCACTCTAGCATTAACTCATGTGTCAGCAGTTACTAGGATGTCATCACATCCCTTCTTGAAAAGTGCATATACAAAGCAGGGTGAATATTCATCCGTTGTACGTGAGTAACATTGCAGCAAATAAGAAATCTGATGGCTTGCCCAAGGGTGATTGATGGAGGGAGCATTAGAAATGGTTTAACCGGCATGTAGGTGGTGTAGTGGCAGTGGATGAACGAAAACATTGAATAAATCATGAGCTGTACAAAATTTTGGTGGATTTTGGATGCCTAGTTGCGAGAACATGAATTTTGTCATGCAATGGTGCAAATTAGTGATGTGTAATGTTTGTATTGTGTGGTTTGGTTTGCCCCACATTGGCACTAAATCTTTCCAAGGACTTTATCCTGTTTAACCCCAAACCCCTGAAAAATGTGTTGCTATTTCCTGTAGTCTTTCCTGGTTTCCTGTCATCTTCATTTCTCATCATCTGCTGCTTTGGCCCTCTTTTTATTTCATTCTCAATGCACCAACTTTCGTAATTCGACAATCACATACCACATGCAGTTATATCATCTAAGCTGTGCTGTGGTAAATGCAAATAGTTATCTCCATTTGAGGTGGGATATCAACAGCAGCCGGGCATTTTGTCAGCTTGGGTTGTCTCCTGATATGTACAGATCACTCAGTGATAACCACTTGCTCTGCAGTGTCAAATGAAGTTCTGTGGTCTGATTCTCCCTGTTTTTTGTTTCTCTCCTCAGGTAAGAGTAAGGAGGCTGAGATCAAACGCATAAATAAAGAGCTCGCCAACATCCGCTCGAAATTTAAAGGAGACAAGGCTTTGGATGGATACAGCAAAAAGAAATATGTGTGCAAGCTGCTCTTCATCTTCCTTTTGGGCCATGACATTGACTTCGGCCACATGGAGGCTGTCAACCTGCTCAGCTCCAACAAGTACACTGAGAAACAGATTGTGAGTGAAGAGTCTCAAAATATCCTACTGTGTGTGGTTGTGTATATTAAATTCCTGATTGAGTGTTGTGTTGAGATGAAAGGTTTTAGTTTGTCTTGTTTTGGAGTGTGAGTTTGTGCAAGCATTTATTTGTGTGGTCAGTTATTGTACACTTTACTGCTGCTCACAGGCAGTGAAGTGGCCAAAGGTATAGGGAAATGATGCAAAACATGACAACTGTACAGGAAATAGTTGCATATCAGGATTGTAAGGTACACAAAGCGCAGTAGTGTCTGAATTCATTCATCTATTTATTCTGGCTTTCACAATGCATTGACAGGTGAATAAGCCAACATATCAAGTCAAATCACCTTTATTTATATAGTGCTTTTAACAATACAGATTGTGCCAAAGCAGCTTTACAGTATTAAATAGGAAAATTAGTGGTTTCAAACACTGCAGAAACATGAATGTAATAGTTTGCAATGCCTCTTACATGCTTTTGTTATCTGACACTCTGTATGACTGAGTTCAATGCCATGGTAAGATATCATGAATGAACCAAAGCAGAGACAGTTTAAATTTTCAGGTTTCTATTCTTTCAATGAGAGTTACTTGCCATTACTTGGACAAATGGTATGCAGGATATTGACTACGCTGTTGAACAAATGGATCCAGTGTGCAGTGTGAACATCCTCTGAGGTGTAATGACCATTCAAAAATTGTGTTTTTTTTTTTTTTTTTTAAAGAAATTATAATATTATTTAGCAAAGATGTATTAAAAAGTGACAGTAAAGATATTTATAATTAAGGCTGGACGATTCATCAAAAAGTAATTAAAGTAAAAACCAAAATTCAGAACCTCTGATCAACATAATTTTCCCATGTTGGTTTAGTTTTTTTTAATCCCGTTTTTAATCATGGTGCATTTAAGACACTGTGTCAATTTAAAATGATTGAAACTTTTAAATGCAGCACCACTCATCACTGTCAGTTCCAAAACAGTGGACCAATCAGAAAATCAGCTTTTGTTTTTAAAAAATATATCTTCATTCCAAGCAATGTGTGCTTTGTTTTCAGTTGTTTGAAATATTCAACAAATAATCATAAATAGTTCACAAAGGAAAGAAATGCACTCTTTCATTAGAAAAATAACCCTACCTTTAATAGTGGAGTATATTTACAGTACAAACCTTTAATGAACTATGAGGGCAAAAAAAAATAAAATAAATAAAAAGGTAAGATGTTCAGTTAATCGATATTTTGATTTTAGGTCATATCGTCCAGCCCCATTTATAATGTTACAAAAGATTTCTGTTTTATGCAAATGCTATGGCTGCCCCCTAATAGTCGACGAGAAGAGAATTGGTCGACCAAAATTTTATTAAGCGCAGAAAAAATTTCCACAGGAAGTGGCGAAGTCATGGTCATGGGCTGGTCTATGTGGTAATGTAGTATGTCGGGCTAGGATTTCCAAATGCTCACCTATCATTCATCGATCTCAAATATGGCTTTTAATCTGAAAGATGTATATAGTAGCAACTTCTCATGCGCACTCAATCTAACGTTAACCTAGAAAAATATGCACTAATAAGGTGTCTGGGTGAACTGTGGAAGCTGAATAGTACCACACCTACTGCATTACAGATGAAGGCACCATTACGGTCACTTGCTCTTAAAATACTCTGTTTTTGGTCATACAGATAAAAGTAATACGTCTTTCGAATCTGTAAAGACTCTACGTTTATATGGGTGCACTTACAATAAAAACGAAACCTTGTGCTTTTGTAAAATAATTGAAGCAAACAGGATGTGCTTTCTGACGTCTCAGTCTTTGTGAACTTGAGTGCGCAACTTCAAAACTCCATATATACTTTACAGACATGAAAAATATAACTATAGAGAATGAAATGTCTACTTTTAAATTGACCAATTCAATTAGAAAACAAATATTCTCAGATTATATAATCTGTATGAAACATGCATACAGACGCATCAATACTTCATCTCTTAGGCCGAAAACAAACAAAGCACTAGTTTATCAACAAATTAAAATGTTAATGCAGTCTACTTACTGTTTTTCCCTGACACATTCATAATCATAATATCTGCCGATGCGCTGTGGCGTGTTTTTTTGTGTGCATGAATGCTTATTAATCTATGTAGGCAATTAAAGGCTCATTATTGTGATTTTGTATGGTTTATTAATAAACGTGCGACTAATAGTCCACTAATGCTTAAAGTTAACAACTAGTTGATCAGTCGAGGGCAGCCCTAGTAAATGCATCACGTGACACTGAAAACTGGAGTAATGACTGCTGACATCACAGGATTAAATTACATACATTTTTTTCACAATATTACTGCACCAAATAAATGCAGCCTAATTGAGAATAAAGAGACTTCTTTTAAAACATTTTTAAAAAAAAAACTTACCAACCCCAAAATTTTGAAGTTGAATTTTTGAGTAGCAAAAGTATCTGACATTTATGACTCTGCAGTTATATACTTGTGAAAGTTGTCTTTTCTAGATGTGAACGTCTAATGAGCATCGTCTAGCTAGTGAGAGTCAGCAACAGATGTGTTTTTAACTTGTCAAAGAGGCTTAGTGGCACTCCATGCCATGTAGACCTACCATGAGGTCTAATTATCTCCTGCTGATCAAACACCCACTCTAGCAGCCACACTCCCATCAGCCACGCAGCTCTCCACAGGGTAACACTGACAGAAGCAGGCCAGAATCTGGGAAATCTGAGCATGTTTCGGTACAAAAAGGACAACAAACTGAGGGCCATTTTGAGTCAGCTTATCTTTTTCCTTGAAAAGGAAAAACAAAATTACATTTACAATGCAAACTAGACGACGACATGTGTTGCCACTGAACTCCACATGGCCTTAGCATTTGTTCTTGGATAATGCTGTGCATGGTAAAATGAAGATTTACATAGTGCTAATGAATTGTGGTACGCCAGATCATTTGCTTCCTGTTGCAACATTATGCGCTGCCATAAACTAGAAATATGATGAAGTCATGCGTCTTGTTAGCCCTTTGTTAAAGTCCTTTTCACTGCAAGATGTTATAGTATAATGCTGAAGAATGTGGTGATGTCATCATGTTTTGACCTACTCCTCCCATACGGGTCAAACACATTCAATACAATATTCAGTTTCCTGTGAGCCCAGCCCAAAAATTCTGTTTCTTCACCCATATAAATACCAATTTCCTTATATACAACTCTAAACAGTGTCACTACAACATCTTAAACAGTTTTCTGTGATTCCTGAAGTAAGTCTTATAAGCACATTAAAATGGATTCCAAACCTGATTTAGGTCACCCTATGACCTGCTGTGTGGTAAGATTTGGTCTCTCAAACTAAACAATGAGTCACAGCCTACAGCCCAACGGTTTCAATGCATCCATTAGCCGGAAAATTCCATTGCGCTTCTGATACGTGATATGCAATGTCTTGGATGCTGCAGATACAACAAATACAAAAACATGCTAATAAGCAAAAGGCCCCTATAATTTGTCTATATGTCATAAAGTGCGTGTATATATACTACCAGTCAAAAGTTTTTGAACAGTAAGATTTTTAATTTTTAATGTTTTTTTTTTTAGGAAGTCAAGCCTGCATTTATTTGATCCAAAGTACAGCAAAATTAGTAAAATTTTGTAATATTTTTACTATTTAAAATAACTGCTTTCTATTTGAATATATTTTAAAATCTAATTTATTCCTGTGATCAAAGCTAAATTTTCAGCATCATTACTCCAGTCTTCAGTGTCACATGTTCCTTCAGTAATCATTGTAATATGATGATTTGTTGTTCAAGAAACATTTTTTAATATTAATATTAGAGCTGCACGATTATGACAAAATCATAATTGATTATTTCCTTGAAATGACCATTATCACAATTTACATTGAATGATGTTTCGAATGGCTTCACCATTGTTTGAAGCAACTCCATGCCACATTTTTATATATAGTTTCTTCTTTAAATATAAAAAAGTGAAAATTAAAAAACTAAAACAATTAGGAAAAAAAAACTTAAGATAACCTGTAGGAAAAATACACTCACACACACTCTCTCTCCCTCTCTCATACACACATCTTAAGAAAGCAGAATAATGAAAGTGTTTTTTTTTTTTGTAATTGTGCCTTTGAACGGTTATATAATAGTGGCATCTGTAATTGTAATCACAATTTATAAAAAATAATACTTTTATTTAGCAAGGATGCTTTAAATTGATCAAAAGTGATGCTACAGAGATTTATAATGTTACAAAAAATATATCTCAGATAAATGCTGTTCTGAACTTTCTATTCATCAAAGAAACCTGAAAAAATAGCTTAATAATAATAATAATAAAATGTTATTTGAGCAGCAAATCAGAATAATAGAATGATTTCTGAAGGATCATGTGACTGGAGTAATGATGCTAAAAATTCAGCTTTGAAATCACATGAATAAATTACATTTTAACATATATTCAAATAGTAAACAGTTTTTTTTAAATAGTAAAAATATTTCAAATTTTTACAGTTTTTGCTGTACTTCGCATCAAATAAATGCAGGCTTGGTGAGCAGAAGAGACTTCTTTAAAAAACATAAAAAATCTTACTGTTCAAAAACTTAGTAGTATATACATACATACATATAGAGTGTCTGTGTATGTATGTATCAACACATGGCAGAGAGAGAAAAATGAAAATAAAAAGCAAAAGTCATCTGGAAACAGTCGATCAGAGTTTTTTTGTAAAAATCTAAGCAAAGGCTTCCAAAGATTGTGTGATAATTTCAGTGACTTGTGAGGGCAAGTGTGGACTTGTGACTAGTGGAGTTTCGATACACTAAATGGAGCAAATGATTAAATTTTGCTAGCTGATCATCGCAGAATTCAGATGATTCTGATCATCTTGCAAGACACATTCCTTCAAAACTCCAGACTTTAACGTCACGATGCAGTGAGAGTGGAAAAGAAGCAATTTAAGAGAGCTTCAACCCTTGCAGCAGTGAGGGAGACACATTAGCTCAGCGAGGGGGAAAATCTCTCTCTCGTGGTTTAGTGCTTATCCACCGAGCTCGCAGGGCTGCCGTTCTGTGCCTGTTTGAAGATGACAGTTCTGTCTTTGTGACGCTGTCTTCGTTTCAGCTTTGCCTTAGTAAGTGTGTGTGTGTGTGTGTGTGTGCAAAACAGAGAGCCTAACCATCAGCTTTCTTTTGTTCCTTCCTCTTTTTCTGCACTCCAGGGATATCTCTTCATCTCTGTGCTGGTGAACAGTAACAGTGAACTGATCAGGCTGATTAACAATGCCATCAAAAACGACCTGTCCAGCCGAAACCCCACTTTCATGTGTCTGGCTCTGCACTGCATCGCCAACGTGGGCAGCAGAGAGATGGCCGAGGCCTTCGCCGGAGAGATTCCTCGCATCCTTGTGGCTGGGTGAGCAACTTAGAGACTGGAAGGATTGAGTGAGAGTGCAAAAGTTAAGATTTAAGTTGAGGGATTTATATTGAATGACCTTGCATGAGGAGAAAAAGACGATTAATAAAAAGGAAGTGTGTGTTTGTGGTGTCACATGTAAGAAAATACTAGTACTAGAGATTGTGATTTGTTGTATTGCTAGTTATTGCTTATACTTTAAGGCAGAACCCATTGTTGTTTCAGGCACTGGTCAATTTTGAGAGTTTTACTTGCATAACTTTTCTTTCAAACTAGTGGAAATATAACATCCAAAATGCACATTTAATTATTTAGTTTATTCCTAAATATATGCTGCATATGTCTTTTTTGCTGGCTATTGACAGTATCATTCATGGAGTGGTAAAAAAGATATCTAAAACAAGCAAATGCTATAGATGTCTAATGTAGTTCCTATTCTAATGACAGGGACACGATGGACAGTGTAAAGCAGTCGGCTGCTCTCTGTCTGCTTCGTCTGTATAAGACCTCCCCAGACCTGGTGCTCATGGGAGAATGGACCTCTAGAGTGGTGCACCTGCTTAATGACCAGCACATGGTAAGTCTGGCACATAGAAACCATAACCTCTTGATGTTCATACACATGTATGCTGATGTATATAAAATGTACATTTAAAGATCAACATGTTTTTTGAGATTATTGCTTTTTGATTTCTGATTCTGTTCATTTCCTAGGGTGTGGTCACTGCTGCCATCTCTCTGATCACCTGTCTCAGCCAGAAAAATCCTGACGAGTTCAAGACCTGTGTGTCACTTGCTGTGTCACGACTCAGCAGGGTGAGTGTGTGTATGTGTGTGTTTCTTGAATGGGATGCAATCCCTTGGTGGTTTTTGAGATTGATGGGAATGCCAGTGCTTTTTATGGTATTTTAATGAATGAATGCATGCATGAAAGCAACTTTCAAAATTGGTTTCCTCAAAAATATTAAGAGGCACAACTGTAACATTGATGATATTAAGAAATGTTTCTTGAGCAGTAAATCAGTATATTAGAATGATTTTTGAAGGATCGTGTGACACTGAAGACTGGAGTAACGACACATAAATATATTACATTTTGAAATATAATAAAATAGAAAACATTTTGTTAAAATGTAATAATAATTCACAATATTACTGTTTTACTATATTTTTGATAAAATAAATTCATCCTTGTAGTGTATTTTAAGTTGTTAAGTTAAATGTAAAATGTTCATTTAGTGTAAAAAGAATAACAAATAACAATAGAAATATTTCATAGGTTAACATTTAAAATTGGTTGGTTAGCATTTCTTTATAATGCAATGTAAAGCAATATAAAGTTAACTAATCGTTAAAAGTGTTTAAAGTACTTAAATTTGACTTTTTGAAATGTAAGGTCTGGAAAACCCTTGAAAATGGCAGTGTTCCTTAAGAGGTACTTGAAAAGTGCTTGAATTATTGAAAGACAATGTATCTATGAAATAAATGTGTAATTTTGTCAATAAGCACAAAACTTTTCATGCAAAATTCATGCAATTCAAAAAACATTCTTTTTTCAGTTATTTCAGAAAACAGTTGAGCTAAGCACTGACAGTGTCATGTAAACATGGTTGAAAGTGCGAAAAGAGGAACAGATGAACCAAATCAACTGAGTAATTTACGCTGGAACCACTCCGATTGATTCAGAGACTTGTGACATTTATTTCAAGCGATTCACTAGCAAAAACGAGATCAAATTAAAAGAGCCATTCATTTTCTAATTTCGCCATCGCTTGTAACAATTTTAAAAAGCACGTAGTGATGGTTGAAACAGAGCTTTTTGGAACTCTGAATCAGTTAAACCATTGCACTGCAAAATTATTCACTATTTCCAATCGGATTGTGTATCGCAAATCATTTCAGATCAGGTCTTCAAATTGTGTATCACAAATCATTTGATTTAGATTGGATCGGGACTTCGGTGCAGTTTCGCAAACCATTTGTTTCGGATCAGGATTTCAGAGCAATTTCGTGAATCTTTTTTTCTGTTTTTTTATTTTTCTTACAGTAGAAAACATCAAACCACTAATGCAGTACAGTTATTAAAGTATACACATACGAATTAAGAAAAATAACATTGGTTTTATTATAGTAAAAGTGCAATAAACTTTGTAATACCTTAGTAGCAATACTTGCATGTGCTTCTTTATTTTCTGTTAGTATATTTTCATTTATCTATTTCTCTTTTTTTTTAGAATTTGAAATGAAACGCATTATTCGATAAGTGAGATCTCTGAAGTCCTTAAAATCAAAAAAGTAGTGCTTGAAAAGTCCTTAAAACTCTTGTAATTTAATTTTACGGTATCTGTATGAACCCTGTTTGATTCATTCATGTTTTTTTCCATTGTCAGATTGTGTCTTCAGCCTCCACTGACCTGCAGGACTACACCTACTACTTCGTTCCTGCTCCGTGGTTGTCCTGCAAGCTGCTGCGACTCCTGCAGTGCTACCCACCACCTGAGGACGGTGCCGTGAAGGGACGACTGGTGGAGTGTCTGGAAACTATCCTCAACAAAGCCCAAGAGCCACCCAAATCCAAGAAGGTTCAGCACTCCAATGCCAAGAATGCCATCCTATTCGAAGCCATTTCTCTCATCATCCACTATGACAGGTACATGTTGTCTCCATTTCTCATTTTTGTCGCTAAAAATGCTGAAAATGCAGGTAATTTTAGGAGCAATTTTCATACATATGCACTCATGAGTGATTTATATAAAATTTGTTCTGCTTGTGTGTGTGTGTGTGTGTGTGTGTGTGTGTGTGTGTGTTTTCTTTGTTTGTTTTTTTCCTTTTTAATTAATCCTGAAGTTTTAAATGATCTGATATGTGACCCTGGACCACAAAACCAGTCATAAGGGTCCATTTTTGGAAACTGAGATTTTATATTTGACTTTAAATTGAGAGAGTTTTTGATACATTTACAGTAAGATATTTACAAAATATGTTCATGAAACATGATTTTTACTTAATATCCTAATGATTTTTGGCATAAAAGAGTAATCAATCATTTTGACCCATACGATGTTTTTTTGGCTATGGACTGGTTTTGTGGTCCAGGGTCACATGTGATGTTTTGATGGGTTTTATCTGTATTAAGCATTTAACTGTTGTGTTTAAACTCAACTCTCTTCATGGCCTGTTTCTCAACAGCGAGCCGAATCTTCTTGTGCGGGCATGTAACCAGCTGGGGCAGTTCCTACAGCATAGAGAGACCAACTTGCGCTACCTGGCCCTGGAAAGCATGTGCACCCTTGCCAGCTCTGAGTTTTCCCATGAGGCAGTTAAAACACATATAGAGACAGTCATCAATGCCCTGAAGGTAAATGGATAGATTCTGATCTCTCTCTTTTTTCAACAATAAAAATACTTTTTTATGGCAGATCTGTTCTCTTTGTTTTCATGGACACTGTTTCTAACTGTTTAATTCTGTTTATTCCGCTGGCAGACTGAGAGGGACGTCAGCGTGCGTCAGAGAGCAGCTGACCTCCTCTACGCCATGTGTGACCGCAGCAATGCCAAGCAGATTGTTGCCGAGATGCTGAGTTACTTGGAGACAGCCGACTACTCCATCAGAGAGGAAATGGTGCGTCTCTTTTCATCTCTTCCATGTCTCTTTAGTCACAGGTTATTGTTTTAATGTGTAACTGTGTCTGTAGGTACTGAAAGTGGCCATCCTGGCAGAGAAATATGCAGTAGACTACTCCTGGTATGTGGATACCATTCTGAACCTAATCCGCATTGCTGGGGATTACGTCAGTGAGGAAGTGTGGTACCGCGTCATCCAGATCGTCATCAATCGTGATGACGTGCAGGGATATGCAGCCAAGACCGTCTTTGAGGTAAATGGCACCAGATGTTCAAATTGTCGCTTATACACATGCAGAAACTTGATTTCCACCATCATTATGATACTTCATGCAACACCTCATGTTTCCTGCTTTCTTTTTTTTTTTGTTTTTCAATCTCCACAGGCTTTGCAGGCTCCAGCTTGTCATGAGAATATGGTAAAGGTTGGAGGATACATCCTGGGAGAGTTTGGCAACCTTATTGCTGGTGATCCTCGTTCCAGGTGAGTTCTTTAGCCACTCATATCAGCGTTTGGATGTGTTTTAATCTTATTGCTGTACTAATGATGTCCTCTTTTCCTTCATTTTTCCTAGTCCTTTGGTTCAGTTTAACCTGCTCCACTCTAAGTTTCACCTGTGTTCAGTCCCCACACGCGCCCTGCTGCTTTCTGCCTATATTAAGTTCATTAATCTGTTCCCGGAGACAAAGAGCACCATTCAGGAAGTGCTGCGCTCCGACAGCCAGATCAGGAACAGTGACGTCGAGCTTCAGCAGAGAGCTGTGGAGTATCTCAAACTGTCCTCCATCGCCAGCACTGATGTCCTGGTGAGATCACGCGCTTTTGCACACACTTTGTTGATTTGTGTCTCACCATTTATTTGCATAATCATCTGTCACTGTGTGTAACTGTAGGCTACAGTGCTCGAGGAGATGCCTCCATTCCCAGAGAGGGAGTCGTCCATCCTGGCCAAGCTGAAAAAGAAGAAGGGACCAGGAGCTGTGTCTGTGAACGAGCTGGAGGAGGGAAAGAGAGAGGGAGGAGAACTCAATGGAGGGGGAGAGAGAGGAGGAGACACCTCTGCCATTGCTGCATCTAATGCTGTGAGAGAAAAATATGGATAACACTGTTTTAGGGATGTAACGGTATTATCAATATTACGGTATCGCGATAGCAAAACTCTCGATATTATCATGGTCAGATGAAGATATGAAACAATAGGTCTTCCAGGCAAAAAAGTGTAGTTTTTAAAATATATTTATGCTACTTATTCTAACATCAAAGGTCTTTAAAGTTGAAATCATTATGCTTTGGCAAAGTATGTGTCAAACGAACTAAAACCGAAAGCACAATAGTGTTTAATCTTATCATCAAGTCTGTTTTTGCTGTGCGCTTCTAAGCGAAGCATGCACTTCGTTCAGGCGATCAGCTCATGATTCTGTGTTTTCCGCACCTCAGGATGGCCCAGTTCAAAGTGAATGCAGTGACCTGGTTTATTGCATGTGCTGTGAGTTTAGCGCACGTTAGGGAACACAATGGCGACCAGTTAAGCTTTATTTTCATGGCAGATGATACAGCATTTCACTAGATTTGTAGTAAGATGCGTTTTTGTAAGCAGGTTTCAGCTGAAGCAGGAGTTTTCTGTCAAAATACAAGCTTAAAAGTGCAGTATGAATTGCAGACAGCTAGCGGTTTAAATGGGTAATGTTACTGCAGTCCAAATTCAAAATATCGCTTTCAAGTGTAGAAATTAGGAAAGAAGTATTGTAATTTCCCTACTGTAGTGTAATGCAGAAATAATATATCTATGAAACATTCCTTGTCATTTTTTACAGTGCAGTTGTTTTACAATATATGGCTATTATTGTCATAGTAATAACAATAATATAAAAATGTTGTTGTTGTTGTTATTATTATTATATTTAAATTTGTATGCCTTCCTAAAACAGTAGTGTGAATGTGATTTAGGCAGAGACGGTATACCACAACTAAAAAGAGGGATGAGTCCCCTTTAAAGTTCAGGTACAATTCAAGTCAATTCACTGACTTAAGTTTTCTTAGAAACATAAGTTGGAGCACTTAATTTTGAACTCTCAAAGTGCATTAGATAGAATAATTTAACTTTAAAATGTACAAAATTTTCATTCAAATTTTGATTTCGTTACATCCCTACACTGCTTTGAAATTTCTATACATGCGCTACTGCTAAAAAGTTGAGGTTCAGTAAGATTTTTTTTCAAGAAGGATGCATTAAATTGATCAACAGTGACATTTTGTAATGTTACAAAAATTTCTATTTCTATTAGAAATCATTAGAATGATTTCTGAAGGATCACTTGACAGTGAAGACTATGATGCTGAAAATCTAACTTTGTTATTACGGGAATGAAATGCATTTTAAAATAGATTTTTTTTTTTATTGTTTTTGATCAAATAAATGCAGCCTCGGTGAGCATAAGAAACTTCTTTCACAAACAAAAAAAATCTTACCAACCCCAAACGTTAAAATAGTAGCATATAGCAACCCGTTTGGCTACAAACATTGGGTCTGGTCCACTTTGCAGCTTATTCTGACTAGAGTTACAAAAAGGTGGAAAATTTCCAGTAAATTTCGGAAACTTTCCGGGATTTTGTGGAATTTTCTTGGGATTTTTGCAAAGTTTCTGGAAATTAACCGGAAATTTTCCACCCCTTTTCAACCCTAATTCTGACCAAGAACCACCCATTTATAATAGGAAAGATCTATCTGATTGATATTGAAGAGTTTACCCACAATTTAACATTTTGTGAACATTTACTCACCTTTATGTTCCAATCCTGTATGAATGTCTTCTATTGAACACAAGAAGGCTAATAGCAAAAATAATGACACAATTTTCATTTTTGGATAAACTATCCCTTCAAACATGAGTGATCACATTTAGTTTTGTTTCTGCATGCTTTTTAGGATCAGGTTTATCTGTAATAGCTGATACCACAATAATAGACCAGCATCACCAAAATGTTTGCCCACTCAAATAGAATAGCACAGACATTACTGAAAAAACAAAGCACAATATACCATTCTATTTGTAAATTTCATGCTACCCAGACCCTCAAAGCTGACTATTTTTTCCAGTAATGTGGCAAACGTTGCCAAATAATTCGATCAATATTATCAACCCAGCACCTTGTAGACATGACTTCATTTCCAGTGAGACTGGCTCATCAGATTGAAACTGCAGCAAGCAGCTTTTATCATATTTTTTTTTTTTTTTGTGGGCAATATGCATCAGATGGTCAATGCATATACTGTGGGTTGAGGCTGAGACTAATACGTGGCAGAATTCAGCCGTTGCAGCCACACGTTTGCATTGTACAGGGAAGTGTGTCAGCAAATACAGAACAATCCCTAAGAAAACACCCACCCACTCCACACATCCTGATTCAGATACTTTCAAATTAGACATGTCTTTATTTAACCAAAAATCAAATTTAATGAACACTCTCTTTCTTTTAGTCCACTCCGTCCCCATCTGCCGACCTGTTGGGGCTCCGCACGGGTCCCCCTGTTACCGCCGCCGCTCCCAGCGCAGGCAGCTTATTGGTTGATGTTTTCTCAGAGGCTGGCGTCAATGATGATGGCTTCCTGAGGTAAATAAGTATCTAGTTCATTAGCATGCTGTTTTTATTTATTGCTTTAACTCAAGTACACTAATATTTTTAACATAGCTCGTATATACGTCCGTCAGGCTTTCTGCTCTTCTTCTGTCGTTTCACTTTCTATCGCTCATTCTTCTTGTCTTCCTCTTTGTGTGTTGTGTAATCTTGTGTCCTTTATCTTGCTGCGTATGTGACTGTCTTTCTCTTTTCTTGCTTCTTTTTTCTCTTTCTCTTTCCCTCCCTTTTCCATCTCCCTCATTTTGGTGTGTGTGCGCGCGTGCACGTTTTTGTGTATGTGCGAACGTGTGTGCGTCTCACGTCCTTGCTTTTCATTGGACGATGGCAGAGATCTGGAACCCCCCACTGAAAGCTCTGACTCCCTATTGGCTGAGGGTCCTGGTGACTCTGAGTAAGGGGCCAGTGTAGACTACAGTGTCAATATGTTAAAGCAAAACTTATTGACAGTCAATAGTCATATATAAACACTTAACTTTTTGGTTATTCATAGATGTTGTTGTGTAAATGTGTTCTTTTTCTGTTTGTGTCTGTGGAGTATTTTCTGTTTGTGTGCTGTGGTGGTAATTTTAATTGCTAACATTGTATTGGCTGCAGATGTAATGCCGGTACTAACCTCTGCCTTTGTCTTTTTCTCTCCTCTTTCTCACTACCTATTTTGGCTTCACACTGCACTTCTTCTCTTCTTTACCGGCTCACCACTTTCTAACATCTTTAATCTGTTTTAACCATCTGTGCCTTTTCACACTTAACACTTCTCACCCCTCTCTTCATCTCCCGGGACCGCTGTCCTCTCTCTGCATCCTTCGCTTTTGGTCTCTCAGCTCTGCTCCCCCTTCTGTGGTTTCTGAAGATCCTGCTCCTCCTCTGCCTGAGTCAAACGAACTGCTCAACAAGTAAGAGCTCACTCGCCCACTTCACTCCCTCCATTCAGTCACCCAAACATCTCAAACAACTATCACCCACAGCCTCTCTCATTTTATTTTAAATCTTTTTCTCTTGTGTTGGAATACTAAAAATAACCACAGACGTTATTGAGGATTTTTTAAAAACGTTTTAAATATTACTTGGAAAGGAATATTGTCACTCCTGAATTAAAATTTCCTGGTAATTTACTCACCGCTGTGTCATGCAAAATGTTCATGTCTTTCTTTCTTCAGTCAAAAAGAAATTAAGGTTTTTGAGGAAAACATTCCAGGATTTTTCTCCATATAGTGGACCTCAATGGGGAGCAACGAGTTAAAGGTCCAAATTGCAATTCCAAAGGGGCTCTACATGATCCCAGCAGAGGAATAAGGGTCTTATCTAGGAAAATTATCTAAAACAAAAATATGTATATATACTGTTTAACCACAAATGCTCATCTTGCACCAGCCCAAGCGCACACTTACTTGTGTAGTCATGTTGGAGAGATCACGCGAGATGTAGGCGGAAGTACCGACAAAGTGAACGTGCAAATAAGGTGAAATAACGATTTTGGACGATTTTGAAGTTAGAGGAGAAAACGAGATGGAGTTTTTTGCCCTAATCTACCTTTCTGAACCAAAGTACACAGATGAAGAACTAACCACCTGTCACATTTCCAGTGTTATTACATAATGCGCAAAGTCACGCATCGCAGAGCAAGTACAAGACAAGCATTTCTAGTTAAAAAGTATATATATATTTGTGTTTGTTTTAGAAAATGACCAATTGTTTTACAAGATTAGACCTTTATTCCTGGACTGGGATCGTGTAGAGGCCTTTGATGCTGCACTGAAACTGCAATTTGGACATTCAACTCGATGATCCCCAGTAAAGTCCACTATATGGAGATAAATCCTGCAGTGTTTTCCTTAAAAAAAAAAAAAAACAAAAAAAAAACTTATTTTTAACTGAAGAAAGACATGAACATCTTGGAAATCAGGAAAGTTCTATTCTGGAAGTGAACTAATCCTTTTATCTTACGCATGAAATGTGGGAACTAATTAATATTTTTTTTGTGTATATATATATATATATATATAAAACTTTTTTTTTAGCGTCAAGTATACATTACCATTTAAAATTCTGGGGGGATCAGTAAGATATATATTTTTAAAGAAATACTTTTATTATATGAATCAAAAAAGATTGAAAGATATTTAGTGTTACAAAAGATTTCCATTTCAAATGCTGTTTTAATCAAACAGTGTTTTCAACAGTGATAATCAGAAATGTTTCTTGAGCATCAAATCAGCATATATGAATGGTTTCTGAGGGATCATGTGACACTGAAGACTGGTGTAATGGTTGCTGAAAATGCTGTCACGATATTAAAAATACATCTTAAAATACAAAACGGGTACTTTAAATTGTAATATTTTGCTGTATTCAGATCAAATAAATGTAGCCTTGCTGAGCATACGAGACTTCTTTCAGAAATCAGAAAAAAAAAAATCTTACAGACCCCAGTCTTTTGAATGGCTATATGCAAAGAAAATTATTTATTTAATGTTGGGAAAAGCTATCTTGTGTTGCATATGTTTTGCTTAAAACATGTTACAAAGACTGTAAACTGTAGTACTGAATTGTGGATTTAGACTTTAAAACTGTTTTTCACCATTTTTGTGTTCAGGGTTTTTTTTGGGCGGGCCTGAAATCATGTCTCTGACGCACTGGGCCTTTCACTAACACTATAATAACTAGAGCATATTAGCATCAGTGGTTCACCTGTTTAATCGAGAGTTACTGTCATTACCGTCATCACAGCGTACAGTTTGCTAGCTAGCTATGCCTGTGTCGTAAATGCATTTTATCTGTGTGCAATAATTTACAAAACAGCTCAGTCATCCATTCAAGTTGTAGTGGTATTTGACAGTTGAGAGACGCAGCAGCTTACCCGTGAGTGGTTTCAGTGCCGACAGCAGACACACCCCCAAGAGCTTATTTTTTTCCAAGATTTTAATAACTAACTTTATTTATTTGGTGGGTTTTTTTTAATCTGTTATATTTGGGTGGGTGGTCAATAACACATTTTTCTCTTAACATCCATTTAATATTGCTTTACACAGAATTTAAATGCAAAAATGATAGGTTGGCACTCAGTCAAAACCTCTAGTCAATGAAACCAATAGCCTGTGTGTCTGCTTGCACATTGTGGATAAGTCAGTGAGATGTCCCGTATAAGCTTCACGGCTACATTTGCTCTAATCACTAGTTCACAGCTCCAATACTTATTTTTAATATTTCATGAGATGAGACTATGGCGCTACTTGTAAACAGCAGACGGGAGCATTTTTAGCTTAGGCTTCAGATTACAGTCTCTTGTCTCTGTCGTCACCCTTTCAACACCCACCCTCCTCTCAGTGTCTTATGCTGCATTCACGTGCTCCTCGGATGGTCTTGTTTCCTTAAGGCGAAGTCGTTATTCCAGTGTTGGTTTACATAGCTTTACTTGCCTGTTAGAGTGAATACTTGATCCATTTTTAACTTAAACAAGTCCCTTAGCATGGACAAAAACTAATTGTATCTTTTACTAACACTGTTGGTAATCACCTGTTTTACTAAATTCACACAAACTACCATTAAAGATCAAATAAAAAATTGGAAGTGAGTTTTCCAGGTGAATTTGCCAAGTGGGCTTTGATTATTCTGACAACACATGAACGCACCATTATCAAACCAGTACCATTGCTAGCTGTCCCTGCATGTTTGTCTGCCTCACACACACTCTTATCTCTTGCTCTCAGGTTTGTTTGCAAGAACAATGGAGTTCTGTTTGAGAATCAGCTGCTACAGATTGGCATAAAGTCTGAATATCGCCAGAACCTGGGTGAGTCACAACATCTGCAAAATTGTAATTGCATCATCTGGAGCTCTGTGTCAGCAGACTTCTGGACTGCGTCTTCAAGTTTATTATATTTTAACCTGCGTTTACGAGACACTGTGGTTTCAACGTACACATTTAAGATGTCGTCGCTCATTTTTATCCTGTTTTAGCATTATAAAAACCTGATGGGTTCTTCACAGTGTTAATATTTAACTTGATATATTTAAAATGCATGTGGGTTAAAGACGACATTTTATTTTAGTGCTTACATAAAATTAAAGGTTTAGTTCACCAGGGTTCCTATGGGGTTTGGAAAAGTTTGGAATTAGATTTAAATATTTTCCAGGTCTGGAAAAGTATGAAAAAAAGAAAGCAGAGTATGGAAAAATATTTGTGTTTACAGACTTTTGCCCCCATTTAGCTTTGTTATAATAGAAAATTAAGAATTTAATGAAAATAAATTTATCATACAACAAGTGAGTTTTCATGGCAGATGTTTAGTGATTCTTTAGTGATTTGTCATATATGACAGTGATTTCAAGGTGCACTTTTTCATTATGCAAAAACCAGGTTATTAGCATTTTAGATTTCTTCTCACTCTCTTCTTAGCACTGTATTACATAGCAAAAATATACAGACTTTTATGTGCGCACAAGAAACCATTAAACTTAGCATAGAACAATGCACACTGAGCCACCTATGCCATCAGCCCATTTCGCAGAGTGGTTTCTTGGCCTCCACAAAGTATGTGTTAAGGAGACCTGAGGCCTTGGAATATGACTTTAACGAAAGCCAAGTTTTGAACTTTTTTTTTTTTAAACAGTATCTGTCTTTTTTTTATAGGCCCTTGAAGTTTGCGAATTTTATGCCATCAGCCCATTTTGTCATTGTTTCACCGTCGCCACAGAGGATGTGTTAAATTGGATATTAGGCCTTGATATTAGGGGTACCACCATAAGAAAAGCCACATCTTGAGTATATCTCTATCAATTCATGTTCGTCAAAGCTCTTGTTTTATTCATAGTAAGATGGCAATGATGCACAAAGGAAATAGGTTATACAAAACTAGAAACTGTCATGTGTAAGAATGCAAATTCCCATGCGCATGTGAATAGTTTCTCAAGGGCAGGAAAAAAAGTTTGTGTGCATGTAAAAGTCTGTATTTTTTATTTATGTATTTATTAAAAAAAAAATCAATGAAAAAAATCCCTAAGAAAATTAAAGTATTTATAGATGACTGTACTATATGTGACCCTGGACCACAAAACCAGTCATAAGGGTCAGTTTTTCAAAATTGAGATTTATACATCATCTAAAAGCTGAATAAATAAGCGTTCCATTGATGTATGGTTGGGCAGAGATATAGCTATTTGAACATCTGGAATCTGAGGGTGCAAAAAATCAAAATATTGAGAAAATCGCCTTTAAAGTTGTCCGAATGAAGTTCTTAATAATGCATATTACTAATCAAAAATTAAGTTTTGATATATTTACAGTAGGAAATATCTCCATGGAACATGATTCTTAATTTCCTAATGATTTTTGGCATAAAAGCAAAATCAATCATTTTGACCCATACAATGTGACTATTGCTACAAATATACCCCAGCGACTTAAGACTGGTTTTGTGGTCCAGGGTCACATATAACAAATATAAAGCTGAAAATAATGCTCTATTAACTATTTGTTAAATATGGTATGAAAATCTAGTGAGAGGTTTGGAAAATTGAGTCTGGATAAGTATGGAGTTTTGGAATAGAAAATGTGTAGGAACCCTGGTAAACCCAAAAATGAAAATTCTGTCATTATTTACTTACTTTCACATCATCAAACCTGTAAGACTGTTCATCTTCAGAACACAAATTAAGATATTTGATGAAATCTGAGAGCTTTCTGACCCTGCATAGACACCTGACACGTTTAAGGCCTAAAAAGATTGTAAGGACATTGATAAAATAGTCTATGTGACATCATTGGTTCAACCGTAATGTTATGAAAGTATGACAATACTTTTTGTGTGCAAATAAAACAATATTGTCAAAATAAGAGTTTTCTCATAACAACATTACGGTTGAATCATTGATGTCACATGGATTTTTTGGTGTGTAAACTGTTGTTACACTGAATGACATTTTAGTGGGTATCTTCTATAAACCATGGTAAAAATGTATGATAGTCATTATTTTCTGCTTAGAAAAAAAATTAAACAAGACACATTGTAGTGCACAGTTTAAAGCCTTATTAAACCTTTGATGCTTAAACACCTTTTCATCTTTGACCTGTGTATGTTGTCTCTCCTCACAGGGCGGATGTATCTGTTCTATGGCAATAAGACGTCGGTGCAGTTTGTAACCTTCACGACCACAGTCACCTGCCCAGGAGAGCTACAGTCTCATATCCTTAACATCCACACATGAAAACTCATGTTTATTCTTGATTGCACACATTGTGAATTTTTTCATGTACAGTATCATAATACACTGGTTTGTTGTTTAACTCCTTAACTGATCCCACAGCTCAATGTTCAGGCTAAACCAGTGGAGCCTCTCATAGAAGGAGGTGCTCAGGTGCAGCAGGTCATCAACATCGAGTGTCTGACTGACTTCATGGATGCACCACTCCTCAACATCAAGTTCAGGTAACTGATGCATGCATTTAAACGGTTTACGACCACGAGTCAGCAGATTTACTCTCTGAGATTTACTGAGCTGTTGTGCTGTTTCAGGTATGGCGGAGCTCTCCAGAATCTCACCCTCAAGCTGCCTGTTACCATAAACAAGTTCTTCCAGCCCACAGAGATGGCATCACACGACTTCTTTCAACGCTGGAAACAGCTCAGCCAGTGAGTGTTTGTGTGTACACAGAAGACAAATTACTGTATACATGCATCACAAACGGTTCTCTGAATGGGAAACATGTTAAATTCCCTTCTCACAGGCCTCAGCAAGAAGCACAGAAGATTTTCAAGGCCAACCATGCCATGGACACCGAAGTGCTCAAAGCAAAGGTGGGTTTACATAACCTCATTTAGACTTTATAATGCCACGAGAGTACCATGACGCAGTGTCATAACATTATGGTTAAACCATGATGTCACATGAGCAATGTTATCAATGTCCTTACTACGTTTCAGGGTCTTGAACGTTTCAGTTGCATTGCTGTCTATGTAGGGTCAGAAAGCTCTCAGATTTCATGAGAAATATCTTAAATTGTGTTCTGAAGATGATGAGGGTAATTAATGACAGAATTTTCTTTTTAATGTGATATTTCATTGTTTAAATACAGGGTTCCTACATGATTTGAAAAAGTATGGAACTTGATTTAAGCAATTTCCAGGTCTCAAAGTATGAAAGAAAGAAAGCAGAGTACTGAAAAATATTTGCATTTCCAGACTTTTCCAGACAAACTTTTTAGATTTTTTCTTTTTTAATAATAGAAAATTAAGAATTTAATGAAAAAAATCATACAAGAAGTGTGTTTTCATGGCAACCATTTAGTAATTCTTTAGTTACTGTCAAACACGACTGAATGAATTCAAGGTGCACTTTTTCATTTTGGGTTTCTTCTCAAAATTCTTCTCAATAACGCAGAATGTCACAGAATTTGTAAAGTTTGACTGAATTAATCAAAAGTAGGTCATTACACTTAAACCAAACCACAATATGGACTAGTATCTGTAAATATTACGCCGCACAAATACCATTTAAATGTGAATCCTATTTTATGCCTTCATTTGATAACCAGAACATTTTAAATACACAACACTTTCATAACTTTCATAAGGCTATTTTAAGAATAAATGTGAATAAATTAAGTATGCATTCAAATAATTAGACATGCTAAAACACAGAAATTGATAACAATAAAACGTATAGTGACATTTAGGGCCCTAAACATGTCATTTTTGTTGAACCTTTATTAAACTGATATGACTTTATATAAGTTTCATGATTTTAATTAATTAGACATGCTCTTTAATTAATTTAACCATTAAAAAGGAGTTGAGAATAATTAAAACGGTAAAAAACGGAATCCAAAAAAATAAAAATAATTAAAATGAAAAAACAGAATTTGGGAAAAAATAAAATGGATTTCATAGGGCCCTAAACACGTAAGCATGCAGCAAAAAAAAAACATGCGCATGTGAATAGTTTCTCGAGGGTACATTCAAAAGTCTGTAGTATTATTATTATTATTATTATTATTATTATTATTATTATTATTATTATTGTTGTTGTTGTTCTGTATTTTTAGGGGCCCTGATAAAATAAAATAATTTACAGATGACTGTATTATACTAAATATAAAGCTGAAAGAAATGCTGTATGAACTATTTTTGTTAAATATGGTCTGAAAATCTACTGAAAGGTTTGGAAATTTGAGTCGGAAAATGCGTCGGAACCCTGTGAATATCACAGTAATCGCTGATGCTGGTACAGTATATTGCAACATCCCTATGCAGGAATAGTATGATTAGTATGGGAGACTGTTACTTCAGTTATAGCCATTCGATTTAGAGGGGTGATGTCATTCTTGCAGAATTTATTTACAGTCAAGTCCATTTAATTTGATTCTCATCTCCTGCCTCTCTTTTCCCCTTCACCCATACGTTTCATAGTTACTGGGATTGGGCATGGCTCTCTTGGAGAACGTGGATCCGAACCCAGAGAACTTTGTGTGTGCCGGAGTGATCCAAACCAAGGCCCAGCAAGTGGGTTCTCTGCTAAGACTCGAGCCCAACGCACAAGCTCAGGTATGAACAGACACTCGTTTTACACAAATACGTATCCAAAAAGGAAAACGACAAAGAAATGGTATAAGCATCAAAGTCCCTCCCTGCTGCTATGGAGCACAGACTTCTCTCCAAGTCAGTTTTATTGCATCTTACTGTTGTCTGTGTGTCTCTGTGCCTGCTGATGCAACTCAAGTCTGGGGAGCAGGTAACGCACTCATCCTGCCACCCCTTTTAACCCAAACCACCTCCCATTCCTCCCTCCCTCCCGCTCGTGATTCACTCCATGTCTGGTAGTAAAACCCAGTTGATTTGGCGTGACAGCAGCGTCTTTCTCTTCGTATCTGTCGAGTTTCCTTTGTCCATTGTGCAAGTTTACATTAGTCTCTGTATCGGCAGTAAGGATCAGACACGCATTCGAACAGCGGAATGAGCGTCTGCACAATTGATGTGTCTTTCGGTTGTTGGCGTTTCCGTTTACACTCTCTGTTCTCTCTCTCTCTCTCTCGCAGATGTACCGGTTAACCCTGCGCAGCAGTAAGGACACAGTCTCCAAGCGTCTTTGTGAGCTGCTGGCAGAACAGTTCTAGAAAGCGAGCCGAGACTAGCACCATCTAGAACCGACGCCCAAGACCGGACCAGCGTTCCACCTGAGAGACCCCAGAATAAAAGAATCTACAAAAACGCATTCATGCATAAGGGAAAAAGTAGCTGTCAGCCTCTGGCAGCCATATTACTGTCCTTCTGATAATGATTATTATTATTACTGTTATTATCATCAGCGCTGCCCTTTCTTGTTTTTATCGGTGTTTACCTGTGTGCGAGCAATGGAGCGAAAGGATGCGTGCATGTGTTTTTTCGTACATGTGTGAAAGAGTCATGGTGATAGTTCCGTTCTCCGTCCTGCCTGTTCAACGATCAACTCCCGTGCTTGTGTTGACAGCTTGTGTGTGTGTGTGTTGTGTGTTGAGGGGGGAGGGATAGCAAAGTAAAGCAAAAAGATGCAAGTGCAGCAAGTCTTCCCTCTCTCCTGTTTTATCCGCAAAGTTTCAACCGCAAAAACTGCACATTCGCTGTTTCTTTGGAACATTCCCTATATTAGCAGGACAAGAAAACACAATCTCAATACACTAACGCAATGGCACTTCACTAAAAAAGAGGCCAGAATCACTAACCCCCCATCGCTTCTTCTCTCATTTTTCCTCCTCCACTGAAATCACATCCAGAGCCATTGGTGTACATAGAAAATTAAAAAAAAAAAAAAAGATTCCACATGCATTTCCTGTTTATCGCACCGTACGTTCCTATCTGACGTAGAAATGGCCAGTGCACTTTAAGAGGCTTTGAGAGGAAAGGCTTTTATAGTCCCACCCCCTTTTTCCTGTTCTTGTCCTATGTATTCAGTACTCGTCCTGACCCCCCCCATATCTGACAATGTTTATTGAAAAAAAAAAATCTATATATAAATATATATAAACCATGTAAATGATTACCCTTCATGGTTGCATTTGTATGTCTCTTTCTTGTTTTTGATAGTGGTATATTGTCAGTGTGTTTGTATGCTTTCTTAAATGGTCTAATGTTTTTGCTCTTGTTTTGGACATTCCATTCTGTACTACGAGTGAATGGGCATAACGTTTCAGGTTAGTCGTACAGTGTTAAAACGAACTGGGGAGGAACTAGAATCGGAAGCAGAGGGAAGGTCAGGTCTGCCAGTGTGAGAGTTTCTGCACGTGAAGAGTGCAACTGTTGTGGACCTTCTTGTAAATGTCTTTTTCTTTTGTAAAATCGTTAAAAAAAAAAAAACATCTGGAGGACTCTTCCAGCACAGTTATTGACTGAAATGAATAGTAGATAGTGGTTACCTCATTACTAAAATCCTTACACAACACACACACACTATTAACTTGCAGTGGTGGCCACAGCTGGAGACCCATTATTTTCTTTCGCAGCGATAAAACCTGGGAAAGCACTTAGTTTGTGAAAAGTCATCACATGCGCGCAGTCGTACACACATTCTTAGGCGTAGAGGACGGGGGAGCTTAAAGGGGGGAGCACTGGACCAAAGCAGCTGCCAACTGTCAATCACAAAACAGGGATCATAACGATTTTGGTCAGCATCGTTTGGTGAGCGAGTGTTTGCTGGTATTGTGTGATCCGTGTGAAAAATATAATATGGAATTTATGCCACATTGTAATTAGTTGAGCTGGGGGGTCATGCTTCCCTCGATGCAGTGCTGGGGACATCGTCATTGTAGTTGATTATAGAGTCACAGTCATGGCGTGTGTGTGTTTCTGTGTGTGCGTGTGTCTATGCAGTATCCGCTAGCTAATGCAGCCCCGGTGTATCGCTGTTCAACCTGTCAGATACCTGTGTTAGATTAAATTTACTCTGTACTGAATAATGTGAAAGTAAAATTATGCCATATACTCGAACCGGGTGTTTTCTTTTTGTGTGTGTGAGTGGTAAGGATGGCCGCAGAGATTAGGTGGGCTGATAGATGAATCTCACACATGCACAAAGCACAAAATAGCTCATCATCTCTCAGAACAAGAAGGTACAGGCCCGAGATGGAAAGTGGGCAAAGGGTTTGACATTATTTCATTTTGATTGGAAATTTTTTTTTTTTTTTAAATTGAGTTTTGTATATCATCACTGTGGTTTGTTAGGATAGGACAACTATTTGAATTTCTGGAATCTGAGGGTGCAAAAAAATATAAATACTGAGAAAATCACCTTTAAAGTTGTCTAAATGAAGTTCTTAGCTTATGCATATTACTAATCAAAAATTAGGTTTTGATACATTTCCGTTAAGAAATATCTTATATACCCGTGCTACTTGCGCCTGGTTTTGTGGTCCAGGGTCACATATGTAGACAGACATTTTTTTTTATTAAGGTTTATACATCTGACAGTACTCTAATGGTGGGTTGAAAAAAAAATACAGTGTCAGCTTTATAGAAAATAAATATTTGAATATTTGGTAATACTTTACAATAAGGTGTCATTAGTTAACATTAATGGATTAACTAACATGAATAATGAACAATACATTTTTTACAATATTTATTAATCTTTGTTAATGTTAATAAAAATACATTCAGTCATTGTGTGTTCATGTTCACAGTGCATTAATGTTAACAAACACACGTAATTTTAATAATGCATTAGTAAATGCGGAAATTAACATTAAGATGAATAAATGCTGTAGAAGTATTGTTCATTCTTAGTTCATGTTAACTAATGAACCTTACTGTAAAGTGTTACTATTTTATTATTGAAAATTATTTTATGACAGCCATGGTTGAAAAAAATGTGATGTCTGCTTTATTAAAAAATATTTAAATATTTTATATGTCTTATATTTGTTTCACAGAATGAATCATATTTTTGGACCCCCTAAATATGATCATTTATACTGTGAAAAATAAAAAGTAAAAATTCAGCAAATTCATGATTAGGTGGGCCTGTATGTTTAGTGTATATTATTCATCTATCCAGGAAACTATTATGCAGGATTTTCAAGACAATATCTTTAAAATTTCATCAACACTTTACAATAAGGTGTGATTTGTTAATATTAATATATTAACTAATATGAACGAATACTAAACAATACATTTATTACAGTATTTATTAAAGGGGTCATCGGATGCCCATTTTCCACAAGTTGATATGATTCTTTAGGGTCTTAATGAAAAGTCTCTAATATACTTTGATTAAAAATTCTCAATGGTTTTGTAAAACAACACCCTTTTTACTTTGCCAAAATCAGCTCTGCAAAAATCATCTCATTCTAAGGGGTTGTTCCTTTAAATGCAAATGAGCTCTGCTCACCCCGCCCCTCTCTTCTCTCTGTGGAGTGATGAGCCTGTTTACTTTAGCCGCGTTTAGCCACTAAACTTCCTAACTACCACGTTATAAAGAAAGGTGATCGTAAAGATTCATTAAAAAAATGCTTATACATACTTCTGCTGTAAGTGAAGCTGGATCACGAATGATTTGTGCGAACATAGACGGATATATGTAGATCGGGAGGCGCATTCCCTTCACAAACAAATGTAATCCACTGCATCTTCAGTGGCTCAGATGTCGGGAGTAAATGAAGACCACTATGTTCATTATTACATCCAGCAATACAACACCTCAATTGCTCAATCGGAGATATTTTTGTCTAACTTACATCCCTGCTCCGTCATCGAAACAACGAAAGTTACTGGACTGTGACAGCTGGTCTGAGGTAAGACGCTCATGTCAATCAACTATTGTGGGAGTGGCCTCTGTGGGTGTGACACCACACCGACAGGCATCTGAGAACGGCTCGATTTGAAAAAGGGGATATTATTTTTACAGATTAATTAAAAACCACTGCATGGATTTTTATCATTATAGGGTAGATTTGTACATACACTGCCAACACACATTAATGTTCAAACAACATGAAAAAGTGAACTTAGCATTCGATGACTCCTTTAATCTTTGTAAATGTTAGTTAATGAAAATATAGTCCTTCATGTTAGTTCGCAGTGCATTAACTAATGTTAAACTAAGATTAATAAATGCTGCTGATGCTAATGAACCTTATTGTAAAGTGTTACCATTTCATTACTAAAAATTATTTTATGTAAACAGCCGTAGTTTCATTTTTCCTTTAAAGGCTTATACATCAGACTAATGATGGGTTGATAAAAAATTAGCAGCTTTATCAAATAAATATTTAATAATTGTATACGTCTAATATTTGTTTCACAGTATAAGGCATATTTATGGACCTCCTAAATATGATCATTTACACTGTGAAAAATACAAATGAATACGAAATTCATGATTATTTAGGTGGGCTGGTATGCTTAGTGTATATTATTCATCTGTCCAGGAAACTTTTATGCAGGATTTTCAGGACAATATCTTTAAAATGTCTTGCCATTTCATCATTGTAAATTGTGGTTTGTTTCTTTGATTTGTTAAATAGGAATGTAAGATCGATTTTATATCCCAGCATTAATAACATTTATTCAATTAACTTTTCTTACGAAAATCATCCATGGTTTTATTATGGTAAAAATGTATTAACCATGTTTGATTACCATTTGTATAACCAGAGTTTCCTACAAATACCATGGTCAACTATGTTGTAGCAAAACCATGGTTAATTTTCGTAAGGGATAAATCTACCCTGCAGGAAAAAAAAACAACAGAAACCATCACAGAAATAATTTTGCGGTAGTTTCCATTACGAATACCATTACAAATATTACAAACCATCAACTTTTAACCATTAAAAAAATGTTTCCTGTAGTGTGTTTTGTGACGTTTTCCATTAGGATTTAGTGGTTTTAACAAACCACCAATAAAAGGCGACAAACTACTAGTAGAGACCATTACCGTTTCCATTTAAACCAGTAAACATTACAAATTCTGATGATTTCTATTGTTTTGGGGGGTTTTGGTGTCTCAAGTGTTGCAGTTGAATTTGTGTTTTGCAGCCATTGTAGCGCTAGCAATAAAACTAATATAGTGCTACAATCTGATAAAAACACATTACATCATTGAAACAGAAATATAACGTAATGTCTGTGGTGCAGTGCATCGCGTATGACAGTATAAAAATGCTATCAATAAGTGAACGTGACCAGTGAACTAAGCGTTCTGAATAAAATATTTTGTTTACAAGAGAAACACTGCTCACATGGGACTCTGCACACGAGTTGGCTTCCAAAAACATCTACAAGGATAGAAGAGTCTGGTTTGACGGATCACACGCACTCGATTTGCAACAGAAAGCTGCGTGTTTCTGTCTGAAAAGCTACAGGGAGTAAAACACGATTCATCACAATAAAACCGCCGAGGTCTTCAGAGCAAATTGATGATGGCGAACAAACAGAGCGTGCCCGCGCGCGCGTCAAAGAGCAACCCTGCGCGCCGATTGGCTGAAAATGACATCACATAGAACTGTACTATTCTTAGCTGCTGGAAACGGGATGACCTCATCTTTTTCCTCCCTCGAGCAGGTATAGACATACAACAACAAATAATGTTAGAGGCGCAGACAGAACGGAGAGGAGCACGGGAGCACAACTACCGAGAACAGAGATCAAGGGACTGTTTATATTCAAACAGATACATACTTCAAGCGGTGTATGCTTCCTCTTGTTTGTGCTGTTTACAACGTTCAGCTTCGTTGGACTTTTTCAACGTTTTTTGATTTCCTGCGCACTCTGCTAATCTCTAAACTGACTGGACTGGTGAGTACCAGCTTTTAGTTTGTTGCGAATAAGCCTAACTTGCAAATTACCTTTGTTGAATGCAATTCATGAAAACTTTAAATCATTTCAGAGGCCTGCTTTTGAGTATTGTGCATGTGTGTGTTCATTGCGTCATAGATCCAGACAGTAATTTTCAGTGTATTTTTGTCTCCGTAGGTTTTCGGGTTATAAAATATATAAAAGAAACATTTTAAAAAATCAAGAGATGGTCTACTACAGGGACAGTCAGTCCGAGCGGCCGCCGTTGTCGCGTATTCTGCCGCATCTCTACCTTGGTGCAGAGACTGACGTAACGCAGGTATATTTACAAATTCTCGAATGATTTATCTTGCATAATCATCCCTAAACCATATTAAAATTATATTGCTACACAGTTCATTTGCATATGCTAGTCTAGTCAGTGTTTTGCAGAACATTCAAGTTACTTTCTCACCTTTCACCCGCTATTCCTACCCACAGGATGGTTTGTCCGACCGAGGCATTTCATACGTACTAAGTGTGAGCAGATGCTGCCCCCAACCTTCATTTCTACCCCAGTCCCAGTACCTTCGTATCCCAATAGACGACTCCCTGCGGGATGACCTGCTTCCTTGGATCCCTCAGGCGTTGCACTTCATTGGTGAGAGACCCGGAATCCCACCGCTTACATCAGCCTGCATTTGCATCCCAATTGCATTACATCATTAATAGTAGCATACGTGCATAGAACCATGACTATGTTGTCTGTGTAAAAAACATAATATGAGGCTAAGCTTAAAAAATAAAAGGATTATCTTTATGCATCTGGTAGAAAATCCTGCACATACACTACGTTTTAAAATAGGTTTTAGTGTATATGCAATATCTTTTAATTAAAACAAATGAACTGTTTCAGATGGGGCCATGTCACGTGGCTGCTCAGTCCTGGTCCACTGTGCTGCAGGAATCTCTCGGTCTCCAGCACTTGCTGTGGCCTACGTCATGTATAGCCTAAAAATGGATCTGGATCATGCATACAGGTAATGTGCATGTGTTGTTTTTTTATGTACATTTTCTATGTAAAAAGTTATGAAATTGGGGATGAAAGAATGGTTGTTGTTTTTTTCTGCATCATTGCTTCATTGTTTTTTTTCTTTTAATAAAAATGCAGATGATTCAAATATGTTAATTATCACTATCTGATTTTTTTAGGTTTGTGAAAGAACGCAGACCTACAATTTCACCCAACTTTAACTTCTTGGGACAGCTGCAGCTCTTCCAGGGAACGCTTTCTTTGACTAATAACAACACGCACTTTCATGCTCAGCAGTCAGTCAAACCTTTGGATAACTGCCCACAGCCTGCCAATGAAATAAAAAACAGCAGCAGTTCCACAGTGGCACTGTTAGCTAATCTAAACCTTCAGAACAACATGGACAACAACTGTATTATTAATGGATGTACTGAGGATTCCAAAGCAAACGTGCACTGTGAGAACAAGAACAACCAAATGGAAAATATTCCAAGTCGAGCCCAACGCTGTGAGGCGATGAAGCCAGAGTTTACCTTATCCCTTTCAGACAAGCTCGGGGCGCTCACTCTCCGCACGAATCCCACAGAGGTACAAAGACCAGTCAACGTCACATCTCAGACACAGCAGGATGCACCAAAGTCCAGCTTACCTAAGCCTACTCACCTTCAGATTCCGTCACTAGCGGAGAAACGTAAAAGCCTTACTCTTTCCCTTACGCCAGTGAGTGCAGTTCCTCAGAGTCACCAGAAGGTGTCGTCAGTGAACAGCTGTGAGCTGAAACAGAGCAGTTGCTCAGTTGATCAGACGGGGGCGTTAGAGGACCTGGGCAGAGTCAATATGGAGCCCACAGCATCTGAAACCAGAGCAGAACCAAATGGGTTTGTCAGTGAGGAGGCTTCGACTAGACTCAGCTGCTCGAATTCACTAAGACGAAAGAGTAAACAAAACAGCAGAGCAAATGTGGAGCAACAAAAAACAAACCAGCTGAAGCATTCAGGCACAAGATTGCACAGGCAGGCCCAGGGACCATGTGGTATTGTAACCTCCCCGCAGGAGCTTTTCGAGAAGGAAGTTACTGGTGGTGTGGAAGCAGTGGAGGGTATGGTTGGAGACCAGAGCCCCTTGTCTCCGGTCAGTCTTACAGTCAACAAAATACTGGACTGGGGTGAACGCATGCTGCTTGGGGTCTTACTCGGCCCGCGTATTAAAGTGGGACAGGCTGCTTTGCCATACAGATGTTGAAGAGATCTGGTTATATGGACTGCACTATTTAAAGATACAGGTGTAAAGAAGGATTGTACACTCAGTGTATCTCGCTAATGATCTGAAGGAACCTAAATGAAGACAACGTTGCTCTGAGTGAAAAAGCATATGTATGAGTGTGTGAATTCACTTATTTATTTAATAAAACATTGCATGTTCCTCCAAGACTATTTGAGAGACTCACGTCATCTGATGAACTGGTGATATGTGGATAAATGACTGAACGTCTGCAAGAAAACACATGCGATTTGTTCTATTATAATGCACAGCCTGCCTGTGACTTTATTTATTGAAATACAATGATAATTGTTATTTATAAAGGGGTATTTTGCAGGTGGAATTTTAACACTATAGCTTGTATTAAAAACAGTGTTCATTAAAGACGATTATTTTATTCTGTCTCATTGTCTCTTTTATTTTAGCGTTGTTTTAGCAACTGTTTGGTGAATTGTATCCACCTTTTTCTTTAATGTGGAAGTAAGCCTATGGGTAAGACTTCTGGTTTATTATCTGCTATAAGGAAATAACAGGAAGAATAACAACGTGCAGTAAATGGTAAAACCGTGTGTTTATAATTAATAATAATACATTAAAATAATATGGTAAGATGCACCAATTTGCAGTGTCAAGCAGCAAAAACAGCTGGATGCGGATGAGACCGGAAGCCAGACCTATGAAATTTACAAATGGCCGCACCCGCACTTGGATAATAAAATGATAGTAAAAAAACATGCTGTAAATTTCACCGCCAGTTGATCAACAGGGCAATGCCTAGAAGAACAGTTCACACAAAAATGAAAAACTACTGAAAATTTACTCACCCTCAGGCTATCCTAGATGTACACTGTAAAAAGCTTAAAATAAGCTGTTACCCTGCTGCCTTAAAATTTTAAGTTCAGTCAACTAAAATAAGTTCAGTCAACTTGAAATGTTAAGTTGTACTAAGTAACAACTTAAATATTTGTGTTTGCTAAACTTAACAGATGGGTAAGTAACCCAGCTGCCTTAAAATGTTAAGTTGATTCAACTCAAATATCTAAGTTGTCACTTAGTATAATTTAACATTCAAAGTTGAATAAACTTTTTTTTTGAGTTGACTGAACTTAAAATTTTAAGGCAGCCAGGTTACAAATTATTTTAAGTTGACTCAACAAATTGTTTTTTACAGTGTAGATGAGTTTGTTCCTTCAGTGGAATAGATTTGGAGAAATTTAGCATTACATCACTTGCTTACTAATGCAGTGAATTTTTGTCTTGTAAAATGAAAACTTGTGTGTTTATAATCAGTGTATATTTTTCTCTTGATTAAGACGAGACTTTTTTTCACTGGAGAAAGCATAATCATAGATAGCGGTCTCTTATTTTAGCCAGAGCAACGGTTAGAAGTTAAAAACTTTAATTTGTTTATTACATACAAGCAGCTTTTTGCTTTATAAGATATTCGGTGATAGACTGGATTTATGTGGATCACTTGTGGATTATTGTGATTTGTTTGAATAGTTTGAATTCTCATTCTGATTGCACCCATTCACTGCAGAGGATCCAAGTTTCTGCAAATCGGTTCTGATGAAAAAACCAACTCATCTACATCTCAGATGGCCTGAGGGAGAGCACATTTTCAGCTAATGTTAATTTTTGGGTGAACTATTCCTTTAAGAAAACACTTAGTAATAAACATCCTTATGATGATACATTGGGCTTTTTTTAAGTTGCGAGAATTTATTGCAGCTGAAATGTACTCCCTTCGGTTTAGTCACAATGATGAGAAGTAACGATTCCCAAAAAAAAAAAAAGTGAAGGCAGACATTGCCTAGTGGGTGTCTCTAAAAACATTTTACTACACATGCAGTTAGTCACATCCTGGGAGGTTTTCGTTTAATACAAGCCAAGTGATCCAGCATCCACAATGATTATGCAAACATTAAGTTTATAGTTTTATTATTGCCAAAGTATCACAAACGAATATATGTGACCCTGGACCACAAAACCAGTCATAAGGGACCATTTTTTGGAATTGAGATATATAGGCCTAGATCATCTGAAATAAATAAGCTTTCCATTGATGTATGGTTTGTTAGGATAGGACAATGTTTGGCTGAGGTACAACTATTTAAAAATCTGGAATCTGAGGGTGCGGAAAAAAATCAAAATATTGAGAAATTCACCTTTAACGTTGTCCAAATTAAATATTACTAACCAAAAATTAAGTTTTGATACATTTACAGTAGGAAATTTACTAAGTATCTTAATGCAAGATGATCCTTACGTAATTTCCTAATGATTTTTGGCATAAAAGAAAAATCGATCATTTTGACCTATACGAAGTATTATTGGTTTTGTGATCCAGGGTCACATATGAGAACAAATGCAAATGTACATAGTATAGTACTAGAAAGGAAACGCACCATAAAATAAATAAATGAGATACAAAACAATAGATTGTCTCGACTAACGTCTCATTTCATATGCTGCGTTTTTAAAATGTTTTATTATATACTATTGTATTATTCCTGTTTTGCCTTTTAGTAATAAAATAAATCATGAGCTGAATTAAAAACGAACAATGAATACTGATTAACGCTCTATGTAAACATCTACAGTAACACAGACAAATCAGGCCCTTTGCCAAATATGGAAAAGACTACGCTCGAATTACACATTTATCATATAGCCTGCCTTCTATTGCGGAAATGCAAGCGTAGTAACAAAAGAATCGTTCATCGAATCATGCGCGTAAGCCAATCAGAACTCGCCGAGGCTCACCGGTTACGAAATGATTCGTTTGATGAGAAAAACAACGACGAAAGCCACGCCCATTTCAGGCGTACGTATGAGATACACTCAAAGACGAAAAAAGTTGCCCCTGGCCATGAAAAAAAGCTGTCGGAAGCAAGAGAGAGTCCAGAAATCACCAAGAAAAATCCAGAGGGCGGACGTTCCTTTAAGCCTGGAATTCGTTTTTTATCTCCCTAAGCAAGATGGTTGTATCGCTTGTACGAAGGGAGCATTTGTAGGCTAAATCTTGCGGATATAGTCTATTAAAGTTGTCAGAGTATTCGCGGGTTGGCAGTGGACTAAGTTGTCTGACTTTCGAGTCGCTAACTTGCCACAAGAAGGCTAATTTACTCAAGGCGGCTGCGGAAGAAAGGTAATCGGCGATCACTGACCAGACCAGCACGGTATTTGTTTAATTTCCTCTTTTCAGTTATCAATCTGCAAATGCTATTGTTTTGTACAGATTGAACCCTTGAGATTGGATTTTGATACATACTCGCCTAAAATCTGTAACATTGTAGCTTACTGTAGAGGTTTATCAGCGATGCCAGGCCTTGTACGGTCTTAAATCTTTATGCTCGATGGAGCAACGTTATTCCTTTCAAAACAGTTTAAATCGAATAGGAAGACACGAATTGTGTTTTTATTACCTAATGTTTCATATTTGCAGGAGTAGGACCATGTCAACTGAAGAAAGATATAAGTTGGTGGTCGTGGGCGGTGGAGGTGTGGGGAAAAGCGCCCTCACTATTCAGTTCATTCAGGTAAGTGTGTTTTTGAGGACTTTTGTGTTAAATTAAGATGAATTTATGGCGCAAGTCTTGTGGTAAGTGTTACTGTGGGTGTGTTGTAAGAGTTGTGTTAAATTCAGAGTGCAGTGGGCTTTCCTCTGCATGTTCCTTCATGTTAAAGCCCTTGTTGAGGAGTTGGTGAACAACCAAAATGTTTTCTTTGTTTTCTTTCACAGTCATACTTTGTCTCTGACTATGACCCAACCATTGAAGACTCGTACACTAAAAACTGCAACGTGGATGGAAAGGAGACAAGATTAGACAGTATGTTGGAATTAATGTGCTCTTTATAGGAAGGAATGAGTGTTAAAAAAGCTCCACAGGTTCCCTCAGAAGGGAGATTTTGGTCAGAGTTGCATCAGTATGATTCATTGCTGACTACGGGTTCCTGCCCAGGTTTTGTTTTGACTTGCTGTCAGTACGACATCATGCCAGCTGTGCTTAAAGCAAAGTTTTTTTAGAGCAAGTTTTTGTGTCAGTCAGTTATGAATTGCATTCGGGTACACAAAATGTTTGTATGAGCTCGTCTTGCATATCCCCCTCTATTCATTTGTGTTTTTGTGTCGTTTGCCTGTCCGTTAGTCCTCGACACAGCAGGACAAGAGGAGTTCGGAGCGATGAGAGAGCAGTACATGCGCTCCGGAGAGGGTTTCTTATTGGTGTTTGCTCTTAATGACAGTGGCAGGTAGGTGTTTTCCAGAGAGTGTTTGTGTCTGTGTGTGAGAGGGGAAGGGGAATAGATAGTTCCTAACCTTTCTGTGTGACGAGAACAGAGAGTGTGTTTGTGGCTGTGTGTGTGTTAAAAAAGAAAACCACAGAATGTGTTTATGATGAGAATAAGACTGCTATGAGTGCTCACATCATCAGGTGAACCTCAATAACTGAACTGGTTTCTTACAGATGTGACTTGGGCTGTTTTCCAGATTTTCTACGTAAATATTTTTATAGGTGTAAATGGCAATCTGGAGTTAAAGTCCCCAAGACATTAAAATTGAAGTTTGGCTTCTAGAAGAAATATGTATAAATATAGCCTTAGCGAGACAAAATTCACATTTACAAGATGCAAGAATTCAAAACTTAAAGCATTCTACAATTCTGATGACATCACCCTGCACTTCAGCTTCTCATCAAACTTTTTGTCCAATCAATTGCTCTCTAGAATCCGAAGAGTCTCGCCCTCTACGCTATAAACAGACAGTGAAGCTAAATATGATTTTCACTGGTGTGAAAAAAGTCTGGTTTCACGCTGTCACATGAACCGCCGCAGCACGCACACAGTCTGCTGCCTTTTAGAGACATGATAGCACGGAGCGGAATTGCATAGATCACCAACATACCGGGCACATTTGAATTCTACACAGAATGCTATATTTTATAGCGATATGGATGAGATTGTGGCTTCCATACGCTGTCAAATGTGGCTTTACCGAGCTCAACAGCTCTTGGCCAAGCTGTGATAAACAAAACACTATTGGCTATTTTTTTTTTTTTTTAAAGGAGGCGGGACCAATCATACAGTCCCGTCCCCTTTTTAAAAAAATAGTCAATAGTGTTGTTTTGTCCTCATGTATCAGTCGAAATTACGTAAACGCATAGAATAATGCTGCGTGTTTTAGTGCACTTCAGTGGACCTTTAAGAAGATTTTTAATATATAGTTTTTTCTTCGGTTAAATTCTTTATTTTTAGTTTAGTTTTAGTTAGTTTTATGTTTCATCATTTTAATTTAATTTTAATTAAATTTTTTTGTACTGGACTGACATAATGTGTTAACTGGTATAATTAAAAAATATTTAATGATGTTAAAAATCTTAGCACAGTCTAGTGTTATTGCTGTTTAGTGACATTGTTTTATTAAAAAACCTTTAGAATACACCATGTAATCAAACCTTAAACTAGAACTAATTTGTTTACATTTAACTTGCCATTTATTTTAGTTTTAGTTTTAGAGTCGTCACTTTTTCCTAGTAGGTTTTTCTAATTGTCTAGTCACTTTTATTTCAGTTCAGGAAAATATTTCATGTCATTTCAGTTATGTTTTGTTAGCAGTGATAACATTCATAAAAGAGTTTTTTTTTTTTAATTTTTGTCTGTTGTCATTTAAATGTACAGGCCACTGTTCAAGATGATTCCAATTTATGCTTCCCAAACAGTTTGATTGACAGGCGATCTGACCAATCATAACGCAAAATACGCCATTCTGTCCGACAAACAAATCAGACAGGAGAGTAAATTAACTTTGGTGGACTTCAACTTGAAAAATGGTGTCTATTTATGTCTTTCCGTGGTTGAAATAAAATACGTTCTGGGGCCAGTTGCATAAACTTAGCCTCTATGTTAAGACAGTGTCTTAAGAACTAGTTTGACCAAAGACGAAAAAAGTTGCCCCTGGCCATGAAAAAAAGCTGTCGGAAGCAAGAGAGAGTCCAGAAATCACCAAGAAAAATCCAGAGGGCGGACGTTCCTTTAAGCCTGGAATTCGTTTTTTATCTTCGTTTTTATGAAACCAAATTTTAAACATTTTGACCAGTCTTGAGGAAAAAAATAACATGACTAACTTTTAAGACTAGTCTAAACCTTTTATGCAGCTGGCCCCTGATGTTCATGTTTTTTTGTGTTTTAAGTGAAGAAGAAAAAAACGATCGATTCACGTGTCGATTGATCTAATAAGGCAATACAGTGATCTGTCACAACACATTAAAGAGCCACAAAACTGTTTGAATTTTTCATAAAATGAAACATTATACAGCTGAGACCAGTAGTAACCTGCTCTGTCTTGTCTGTTGGTGTGTTGTCAGTTTCCTCTTTGCTCTGCGTTTTTTTTTTTTTTTTTTTCCCCACTGTGTTAAAGGAACACTCCACATTTTTTTTTTTTTTTTTTGGAAAATAGGATCATTGTCCAACTCCCTTGAGTTAAACAGTTTCGAATCCATTCAGCCAGTCTCCAGGTCTGGCTGTAGCTCTTTTAGCATAGCTTAGCATAGGTCATTGAATCTGATTAGACTGATGAGATCTGATTAGCATCTCACTCAAAAATGACCAAAGACTTTTGATATTTTTCCTATTTAAAACATGACTCTTTACATCGTGTACAAAGATGGACGAAAAATGTAAAGTTGTGATTTTCTAGGTCGACATGGCTAGGAACTATACTCTCATTTCGGCGTAATAATCAAGGAACTTTGCTGCCATACCATGGGTGCAGGAGGCGCAATGATATTACGCAGCCGTCAACTCTGCCGGCTGCAACTCTGCATCTACACAAACTTAGTGCTGGTGTTGTGCCCGTTTTCGACCCCTGCCAAATTATTACCCCCTTTCGTTGAAATCGCTACCTGATTGCCTAATCCTAACCCCTCCCCCACACCAAACCCTAAACCTACCGATACTAGGGGGGGTAGTAATCTGGCGGGGGTCAGAATTGGGCACAACACTGGTCACTTTCAGGCAATGCGTAATATCATTGCGCCTGCTGCACTCATGGCACGGCAGCAAAGTTCCTTGATTATTACGCTGAAATGAGAGTATAGTTCCTAGCCATATCAGCCTAGAAAATCACAACTTTTCATTTTCCGTCAGTCTTAGTACACGATGTAACTACAGAAGGGTCAAGTTTTAAATAGGAAAAATATTGTCATTATATATGGTCATTTTTGAGCGAGATGCTATTGGTCTAATCAGATTCAATGATCTATGATAAGCTATGCTAAAAGTGCTACCGCCAGACCCGGAGATCGGCTGAATGGATTCAAAAACGGTAAAACTCAACTGTTTAACTCTAGGGGAGTTGAAAAATGAGCCTATTTTCAAAAAAAGTGGAGTGTTCCTTTAACGTGTGTAGTGTGAGTGCGCCATTGTATGTCGGACATAGCAACAGTAACTAAAGAGGGCGGGTTTTTGCAAAGGGTCAATTATAATGACATTTTATAAACTCCGTATTGTTTTTGTGCTCATAGAGCAAAAACTTGTCATTCTAAACTCGTCTCTTTCTCTCTGTTTCAGTTATGATGAAATTCAGAAATTTCACACTCAGATATTGCGGGTGAAGGATCGAGATGACTTTCCTATGGTTCTTGTTGGCAACAAATCAGATCTTGACCAGCAGAGAGTGGTAACATTTCCGTGTTACACAAAAGAGTGAATTTTTAATAAAAAACCTTAAATAGGCTGCCAATTCATATGTATTTTTTTTTTATCTAGATCTCAAGAGATGAGGCCATGTCGTTTGCCCGAGAAAACAGGATCCACTATATGGAGTCGTCAGCTAAGAACCGCCACAATGTGGACGAAGCCTTCATGGAGGTTGTGCGAGCAATAAGGTATTTGGAATAGAGAAGCTCTCTTACGAGATTGACAATATAGTGCATTGTGATAAACTCACATTACCGTCTTTCTTCAGGAAGTTTCAGGAGACGGAGAGTCCACCGCTCCCCGCTAATCATGCGGGGAAGCAGAAGAGTGGTGGCTGTCCCTGCACCCTGCTCTGACTGCCCCTCTGCACTGTTGCCTAGGAGACTGAAGCCCTCACTCTCACGCCTGGTGCCTTATATGTCTACACAGTGTGCATGTGTGTGTGTGTGTGTGTATGGCACTGTATGCATCAGTGTTTTAGTGGCTTTTACAGTATGTATGTATGAATTGGTTTCCAAGAAGAAACTAGGCTATATCAAATGAGAGCGAACCGTGAATCTGTCGGAAAGAGGGAGTTCTTGCTTTTCGTCCACATGCATTGTAAAATCATGCTCTCGATTTTAGATTTAAGCACAGTGTTTGTTTATTTCCACCATAGTATGAGATCGCAGACTGATTGTGTGCCACAAAAGAGATTTTTTTTCAACAATACAGACAACGTATATTTAAACAACCACATAAGTGATCATAGGCCGTGCTGACGAAGCTCTCGATGTCGTTTGTATGTCACATATTGGGTTCCTGACTCAAAAAGATAAGTCAGAAAGTATTTTATTGGAGCCCAGAGCTCTGTTCAGCCTGTCTTCTCTCGGGGGATTCATTTAGTCAGTGAGACTGCACTGAAATGGCTGCTCTAGTCTACACCTTGCTTCCCATCAGTGGCAAGAATATATTCAGCCAGCTTGTTTTTATTAATCTCTTCTTGATAAAGCAATGTGGGATGACATGATGTGGTTTTAATAATTGAGTATTTTTAGGTAGCGTGGAAACAGTGGGTCCAGTATCTGCAATGCTAGTATTCATACAAACCAAAGGCTATACTGTACATGTTTGCACACCCAGCTTTGTCATCGTGAATAGTTATCTAATGTAGTTTAACACTAAAAATGGACAAATTGTGTGGTTTTATTGTGGGATTATTTTGATCTTTGTTTTTATTTTGTTTTAGTTTGGATTTGAAGGTACTTCTATTTGTGCGTATATGCAGAACAAGGCAGTCTGTCTCCAGGTTCACATGCTATTGTATATGACATGCTCGTGATTTTTGCACCTTCATTCGTAGATAGTGATGAAAAAGCGAATTGCCAAATGAATTTACTAACAAAGCATGGTATTAATCAGTGTTGTAAGGGAATGAGTCACTCTGTAAATAGGCAGAACGACCTCGTTCAGGGTGAGGATAAAACAAGACTAGGTGCTTTTCCTTTTCACACTAGTTGTTCTTATGGTATACTCGTCTCTCATGGGAGTCGCTACACCGCCTTTAATCAAGGGACATGGATTTTTTTGTTTCAAACTGTGACAAATTCTGTTGTAAATCAGGTTTGTCAGCTGCAAATAACAACAAAGCACTATTTAATTTGCAATGTTAGCAGAATTACACAATAACAGGATGATTCTCATTATCATTTCAATATCATGTCTTAAGTCTGATTATTTCAGTTTTTTAATTTAAGCTGTTTTTGTTGGCTCTGGAGAATATCAGACACCATTTATCTTCCAATTTTGTATCTAAATCTAACAATATTCTTTTGTACACAATTAAAAATATGTCTAAACCATTTCATGTAAGACTTTATGGGTGACTGATTTATTGTTGAGTGATTCATTTTAAAAGTATTCATAACAGTCTTTACACTTATCGTTTTTGGCTTCAGATACTTAAAGCTGAGGAATGAGGAAATAATGATTAAAATCATGAAATTGAATTATTAACTTTATTCACTTCGAATGAATAAAGTATAAATAAACGAATGCTTTGTGGTTTTTTTCTTACTGACTGTTTAGCTGCATATAATTTCTCTTCATCTCTATTTGTAATTAACACTCTCTATTCTTATTGGCCCATAACAATCAGATAAGAGAAACTACCCTGCGTATTACAAGGAATTGTTGCTAAATGATTCCCACATGTGAGGAGAGGAATATTTTTGATCGCTGGGAGGAAATCAACCGGAGGGCGAGATACTTACATAAGAAATAACATTAGCATGGCGCCGTTTTCCCACAAAATATCTAGTGTGGCAGCGTTTTGAACGCACTCACGTTTAAAAGCTATAATATGTGACCTTGGTCCACAAAACTATAATTAAATGAATAAATAAGCTTTCCATTGATGTATAGTTTGTAAGGATTGGACAATATTTGGCCGAGATACAACTTTTAGAAAATCTTAAATCTGAGGGTGCAAGCAAATCAAAATATTAAATAATAGCCTTTAACGTTGTCCAAATTGAGATCTTAGCAATGCATATTATTAATCAGAAATTAAGTTTTGATATTTTTACGGTTGAAAATTTACAAAATATCATCATGGAACATACATTGTATAATTTTGACCCATACAATGTATTGTTGGCTATTGCTACAAATAAACCCGCGCTACTTAAGGTTTAGTGGTCCAGGGTCACATATAACACCAATATCACGTCAGTAGGAGTGAGTTTTTATAACTTAATTAAAAACTGCTGTTAGGTTGGCTCTTGCTAAGAAGAAAAGTGCTCCATTCATAACAATCTTAGAAAAGGAAGGTTGATCCAATCAAAGAGCAGTAGACTGTTGAAACCGGAAGCTGTTGAACGTGCACTGGGGAACGTTGTTTGTTTGTTTTAAATGACAGATGATGAATGACATTTTTGAACATTAAACTGCTATATACACAGCATTTGGTTACAACACTAAAACTAACGAATACTAATGATTTTTTAAGTATCGGGGGAGATTAAAGCACCTTGTTTACTGAGATGTTCAGGTAAGTCACCGAAACTCCGTCACATCCCATTGCCACACCTACAAATGCTCGCGGCTGTAAACTATGTTGTCAAACAGGTATGTCTCGTACGCGATGTCGTGAGTTATAATGTCGCTGTGAATGAGAACACAGGTGAATATAGAAGAATTTCAATTAAATGAATATGTGAATTCTTTGTATTTGTACTGTTTATTTGTAGCCATAATAATTTACAGCAGCAAGGCAGGAATCTCTGGAGAAATCTTAAAGTATTTTTCTACTAAAGTTTCCTTGTACGGAGCACAAAAGAGTGTCAAGGTAAGCGGGTGGTGAGCCATGTTTTCTTTACATGCAGGGGACTTTTGCTTTCTTTTCTACTTTCTGTCGTGCGTTTTGTGGTACAGCTTGATTTCAAATTTAATGGGCAGATATATGCACTCTTTACTTAACAATACAGAAAAAGTCAGTCATTCCCTCGTGTTGCCACCAATTTTGTCAGTGTATGGTCCCTTTAAGTTGCATAGTTGAAACTAAGATAATAAACGGCTATTTTATGTATTTGTCGGCCTATTTCTTTTTTATTAATAAAGATAATAATATTTGCTCTTTAGTAAGTGCAATGACCGATAGAGGACGACATTGTAAAAGCATTTTCCGTATAATTTAATATTTTTGTGACGATATCTTTTGGTATTGTTTATATTTTAACTCTAAATAGCCTGTTAATCTTTGTTATATTCTTAATATTACTTTGAACAGGTACAATGCTGGGGTTTGCAGCAATATGCTTCAGCCTGCTCTCCCTTCTGAATCTTGTTTGGGGCAGAGTGCTCTACAATGGAAATGATGGTAATCATGAAAAGATAAACACTTTTTAATAGCCAGCGTTTGAAATTCTTTGCGTTTATCTTTTTGTTGCTAATCAGCATGGTGTGTTTTTTTGGTTGGTCCACCTCCCATTGCACTCATTATGCTCAAATCAAAGATTCAGACCTCTGCACAGTCTGATTTACACTGGACTTTAGGTGCATTACAAACATTGGTACATGTTTCATATCCTGGATGCAACATAATAAATTGTTTTTTTTTTTTTTAATGCTTTGTATTTTTAACTACTGTATCTTTGGATATGGTTAACTGTCATTTAATTGCCATTTTTACATATTTCACTGTTCCTTCTGTCTTTAAAAAGACATCATTAAATGTATGTTTGTGTTGTTACTGATTATGATTCATATTCCTTTGTGTTCCTCAGTGTTCCTAGAAGAAAAGTCGGCAGGTTCATTTCTCTCCCGTCAACTGTTGTATAACAGTTGGGATTTTGAGTTAGTGGTGCCTGACGACCTACAGAGAGAATGCATAGAGGAAATATGCTCATATGAAGAGGCCAGAGAGGTGTTTGAAAATGACGCACAGACGGTAAGAAAAAGAGAATATACAAGAGCGTGTGAACTCAACAGAAGTGTGGAATAGTCACTATGTGATGAGATAAAAATTGTGGGTTATAGATATCTACACTCTAAAAAAACACTGGGTTAAAAACAACCCAGTTTGCCTATACATAAACTAATTTAACAAACATTAGAAGTAAAAATTAAACAAAAGAAATACACAAGTCTCTGTAGCCGAAAACTCCATGTGACTGCCTCCATAACCTGCCCATAAAAAGCATATCTGCTCTGAGGACATTTTTGAACATCCAAAGTATTAACATTCTGTATCTTTATGAATACATTTTTTATTTTATGCAAAACATCAAGCGCCACTCGTTTAGGTGATTCACACCACGCACCTGTATGTAGCTCTACATAAAATTGAACAATATACAGCACAGTATCGATTCTATAGATAAAATAAAATGTACACAAAGTATTTTACCGAAGAAATGCATCAATTCAGTGGGGCTTAGAACTGCTCTCTCCTGAAGAGGACGTAAAATCACTGCGATAAATAACTCAGCCGCTGTAACACAAAACCTACCCAAACACCATAAAATGATCCAAAAGGCTCAGCCCAGTATTTGGGTAAAAAAAAAAAAAATAACCCAGGATGTTTTAGTGTAGTTACGTAATGCTATTTATTCTGTTTTCCAACAGGCCAAATTTTGGAAAACCTATGTCAACAGTCACGGTATGGTTGTGTTTTTTTTTTTCTTTTTTTTCATGAATGTATTTTATATATATAGTTGAAGAAATGGGCATCGAACATTTGGAATAAGTTTTCAAATGAAACTGACAACGTGAAGTCCCTTATAGCACTGAAGCAAGCAGCCTTCACTCTTTAAAATAAAGGTTCCACAACGAAATGTTAACATCCATGGAATCGTTACATACCACGAAAGGGTTCCTTAGAGTGGAAAAATGTTCTTTAGATTTTTAGAATCTTTAAGAACTGTTCACAGAAATATTTTCCAGGGAACTAAAAGCGGTGGTTCTATGCCACTGCTTTGGAAACCTCAATTTTAAGAGTGTTGTCGTAACTGTCATCATAGCGTAAGCAAATGCAACAAATTCTTAGTGGCCAGTATTTTCAATATTTCATCCAAAAAGGAAAAATGAAATCACTGAATTTGATTCAGTGATTTGATTGTTTTTTCCACAGAGACTTCGCCCCCACTGGATGTGTCTGGTTTGGTAGCCGGCATTGTGGCTATTGCTGTAACAGCACTTATAGCCATTGTGTTGGGCGTTTATTGCTACAAGAACAGAGGCAAAAATTCAAGAGGGGGCAGGTAAACAAGCACGCGCTATCATTATCATAGAAATATGTCTTTTGTGCAGCCATATCACACTTCTGCATCTTCACAGCGTTCCTGTGCGTATAGGTGCGGATGGGCAGCCTCTACCTGAATCTGTGCCCTTGGCTAACATAGCTCCAGGTCTCCCCTCGTACAACGAGGCTCTGGCCCACAGCGGCCAGCATGACGCACCTCCACCACCGTACTCCGGGTAAGAGCTCTGAACAACTTGTTTGGATATTGTATACAACAAAGCGATGCAGGTCGTGTTTTAAATTATGCATATTTTCTCTTTACAGGGGAGGTCCATCTGAGCCACCACAAACAGGAGATGAATGATACGGATGTTGTTGTTTTTAAATAAGGGAAGGGAGGGGTGCTACAAGGTTTGCTGGTGAAAAAGTGTAGCTTCGTCACTAAGTAGATAATTTATTACACTTACGCTACATGTTCAGCAGTTAACCCTATTTTATGCTTTTTTGCTACACGGTTTAAGCGTACTATCAATATTGTTTTAAATCAGGTTTGTTCGTTTTTAAGAGTTTTATTAAATGAAATTTTCATTCTTAATAAAAAAAGATAAAACATAAACAAACTTGTGTTTGATTGCTAATTCGACTCTGTGACGCAACAGCGCGCTTGACGCGCAAATCGATTCCAGTATTTGCATTAGCCGCTGTTGTCACTCATCATCGCCTCTATCTTTCACAGTATCAGTGCGCACCGCCACAGACCGTACTAGAGAGAGCGTCCGATACTCAGTAGTGCCTCTGTGTTGTAACAAGGCGGCAGTACGTACGAGACTTCCAGACAGACTGCGTATGTGTGAGAGTGTGACAAGCGAGTCGGCAGAGGGGGGGGCGTGTGTGGATATGTTTATGTGTGTGGCTGTGTGCGAGCCTGTTAGTCCACTCTTAAAAATGGCGTCTTCTCGGCTAAATACCTGAAAATAGCTATTTTAAATAGCGTTTATGTGAGGTACTGAAGCATTGCACTGGCCCTTTGTATATTTCTTACAACTTTAAGGATTTAAATAAACCTATAGGCACAACAAGCCACTTTGTTTCAGACAAGGAGGTGCCATCCCGTGTGTTTATCCGTGATGTAAATATTTGGGGGCGCAACAGCTGAATAGAAAAAGAAAAGAAAAAAACGCGCGGTCGGGTGACTACTATTTATAGAGACCTAATATCTCACCTTTCTGTGGCAATGCAGTACGCGAACAACTAAGAGGAAATATGGTACAATCAAGCACGTGTCGTACGTCTCGTGGGTGTAACGAGCAATGGCATCAGAATTGAACATGCAGAGCATCAGCCGCGTTGCTGTTTCTGCTAGGAAGGACAATAGGCATCGAGATATATAAGAGGGCAAAAGAGGGGAGGGGAGGAAGAAGCCGGATTTTTTGTGGTGGCAGTGGTTGGTGTAATACTTCACCCCCCTCCCCGCCTCCCCTCTGTATCCTCCATCTCCCCCTCCTCCTTCTCCTCCCTCCATTCCTCTCCCCCTCTGTGCTGGTCCTATTCTTGAGGACTTGCTTGTGAAACGGGAGAGATAAACAGACATTGAGCGCAGAGGAAAGGACACGGGGAGAGATAGTGTGTTAGAATTTAGGAAATACCTCCCTCCCCTTCCCCCTGTCTATCTCTCCATCTTCATCCCTTGTCTCTTCTTTAATGGATAGAAATTATCCTGGCACAGGATTCGGTGATCTGGGCGCTGGAACGGGATGGAGTTACGAGAGATCGGCGAAGGCAAGGTAAGCTGGGCGCCCGTGTGCAAGTACACTTCCATGCACTGGATATGCACAAATATGCTTAGCTGGCTGTAACAATGCCCATGCCGACGGACGGACGGACGCAATGCAATGCAATGCAATGAATGTTCCCACTCGCGCTCCCGGCGCTGGGTTCATTCACTTCCATGCGTTATATTGTCGCTGGCTCTCCACGTACAGCCATCAGTATTGTCAATTCTGCGGGAGGAGGGGGTGTCTTGAAAATGCAAGGAATGCGATTGAGAGTTAATGCGTGATACGGAAGGTAGACTGAGACAGAAAGGGGGGAGAGGGGCGAAAAGAGGGGGGATGGGATGATGTTGCTAGCTAGCTTTGCTAGCGTATTATCAAAAATGAAAAATCAAACCTTCTGCCTTGGAGGCGCACCAAACCGGACATTGCACGCCGTACTTAAACACACGCTAATTCGGCGTAGTGAGTAATGCGTGGCGCAAAACGCACGTTGACAAAGCGTTATTTTGGAGCCGACCAATTACAAGCAATCACATATATTTGGGACTGAAATGGTCGCTAGCTACTGTATGGCTGCTTTTCTCTACAGCTAACGCGATTTGTCTATAAAATCGACAATTTGTACATGTTAAAACAAGAAAATCCTAGATTTATTTGCGCGTTAAATAAAATGCAGAGGTGAAGTTCTCTACAGTCAACATGTATTATTCAGTTACACATGTCACAACACTGGCTGTATATTAAACGCTGTATGTGCACAACCTCTGCTGCTAATTCATAATATCGCATTAATAATAAAAAAAAACCCATAAACTTTGCGTATAAAAAAACACGTCTGTAGAGGATACTGTCGTTTTACTAGTCACTTGGCAACGTACCAAATCGCGTGTAGTGTTCCTCAGTCAAATTACAGCGTGACCGAGACGTGCACACTGTAAACACAAACGTAAGACGCACTGCAAACGCATTTGCAACTTGAAAAGGTGACCAACAAATACTAATAATAGTTGTAGATTTGAATAATAACATGTTTAATTTTACATTGACTAGCCGTTGCATCTCTGCAGGAAGAATTAGGCTTGCTCAAACGGGTTCATACTTTTAGGAAGTGTAATATTAAAATAGTGAAATGAAATGGTCTGTTGCTACCTGAAAACGAGACTGTCTACGTTAGGTACGTGTTCCACTATTTTCGCGGCCTACTTACAGTTCAAAGGCGCCCGGCTATGTACGTTATCAGTCGCCGTGACAACCAAATCAATCTTAGCAGCTTACAGAGCGCGCATGCAATCATTCTTGGTGGCGTTAGTGTCTCGCGTTGCATGTATGGAGTCAGACGTACACTTGGGTGCACACCTACAGCATACTTTATCCTTTTGTTACATAGGAACGGGAAGTGAAATGTTAAGAAACGTTAATCATTTATGATAATTCAGATGTGTTGTGCGGTATCTGTGCTACTGTTAGTTGTCTTTGCAGGCTGTTTATGCATGTTGTATTTAATCTTTATATACACAGATGCAGTCTTTTTTTGGTGCCTGTTTGTTGTCAAAATGTGTCAAGAAGTCTCATCATTTGTGTGCTGCAACACATTTGGAGTGGCTCCTTACATGACAGGACAACAATAGGGCTATTCTTTTGAACAATCACCCCTAGATGTGTGGAAACCCCTGTGTGTGTATGTATAAGGGATTCCGTTCAGACTCCCAAAAAAGGAGCACATATGCCGGTCAGAGTTTCTAACACGTAACATTCAGTGAGACTGCATCCCGGTATCTCCGGCTGACTCTTAGCCTTAGCAGGTCTGAAGAGGAATTGTTCTATTTTCTGTCGGAATCTTTAATATTGTGTTTCCGACTCAAGAGCATCTCTGTAGACTCATAGGCAGATTGATAGAATCCAGAATCTTAATGAGGAGCTCAGGCTTATGATGATGGACAAGCTTCAGTGCTGCTGCTGCAGAGGCTGAAAAGCATCCGCCGAAGAAAATGAAATGAAACGCTCTTGTATTGAATCTTCTCTCTTGTAGTTTTCCAAAAATTGCTTCTGCTTTTGAATGAATATTAGATAGTGAGACTGCTGCTTTGGGTCATTGGAAGCATAGCCATTATGCAATGATGAAACACTGAGAAGTGTTAAATTAGCATAAAATGAAACAAAATGACACTGGGATCTGTGTAGAACTTGTATTGGTTCTTATATTAAGAAATGCTGTTGCGTCTGTTAATATTAAATGAAAATAAACATAAAATGATAGCACTGTTGCTTAGCAAGACGACAGAGGCACGCTCCATGATGGCAGGGTTCACCAGGCCCTCTGTCCTTCTCAGGGCAGCGTACATCTACCACACACCTCTGCACGGTTCTAATGGAGATTAATGGCCATGACTGAGTTCCCCATCAGGCTGTAAACATTTTGCACCTGTTGGGGGGACTGTGTTGAATTAGTGCCTGTGTAATTAGGAGCAGTCTTGTACAGTGGATTCAATCAAGCTTCCTAATTTAACCCATCCCTTCGTTTTTTCACTTTATTCCCATTGTTTATTTCTTTTATGTTTTACCCTTTTCCCTGTTATTCTTTTTCCCTTCATTGTCAAATTATGCTTAATCAGCTCAAGAACAGACACAATGGCGGGAGGTGAGAGGTTTAACAGGATGAATTGATTGACTGAAGGTGTAAGACAGCATGATGGGAAAAATGAGAAAGGAGAGACCGAGAGAAAGAAATTATTAGACGTGATCCAAATGGACAAAAATGAAATATTAAATCTACATACATTGAGTCCCCTTCATTTTAATTGTAGTATCAATTAAATATTATAACATTAAAAATGCATTTGTAGAACTTCTGCTCAGTCCTGCTGTTGTTAAAGTCGTCATGAAACCGAAACCGTCTTTTCGTCCCTATTGTGATGCTTATGTCCAAGTGAAAAATTGTTGGGCGTGACTTGTTATTGTCCATTGGTAATTGATTGGATCATTGATCATTGTTGTTTGCTAATTGCTGTGATCTCATGTGGTTGCTGGAGGGAGGAATTATTGTCCGGTCCTCGCACTGATGTGCAGGGGGAGGGGAAGGAAAACTTAGTGTTTATGATTAAAAATTAGTCGTTTTTAAAATAAGAAATTCTGCATGTAACTTCTCGCTTATTGTTATGCTGATGATAAAGCAAAATAGACCCTCTAAGTTGTTTCATACTTTTGAGCCCCACTGTTTGTGCGATGTCCTTCGATTTATAATTCATCATCTGTTCCCCGATCGTCTCTAAGCTGCCTCTTTGGGATTCAGAGCCAATTACTGTCTAATTCTTATCAAACCTCACATTACCTGGAAGTGCAACTGCTTCCTTTGGTTGCACGGAATAATTATTTCATGCACATGGATACTTGCATTTGAAGAGAGAGTACTGATGCTATGATGCATCAATTATTTATGATAAGACATTCAGTTGCAGGAGAAACATCTGCTTGTCAGGACTCATCGTATGTATTTTATTATTTTAAGTAAAATGATTATTCATATCCAGTTTATAACTCCTTTTCAATGTTATGTGTCAGTTTTGCATGGTACTGTGACTCTAATCGTTTTTAAAGCAGTGACTCAGCTTATCTACAATGCTTGCCTTGTTCTGCGTAACCTGAAACGATTCCACAAAAGAGTCCGTATCAAACAGAAGCACCGATGTATCAAAACATCATAAGGGGTACTTTTGTCATGGCACTGTATATTATGTATTATGCCAGAGGTACAATCAGCGAAGCAGTTGGCAGCCGGGATGTGCGCTCTCACTCATGCATTTAAATGTTTAACCCAGTTCATTAGAGCCTTTATGCAGTTAATTACACGAGTCTTGTGCCTCCAAGATGAGGGTGTTTTTAAAAGAGATGGACATGCTCCCAGATGGAACCCCCTCAGGATGGACATCAGTTGTCTTTGTCACATTTATTAGGGTCTTTTGGGAGACACGTATTGGGGCGACTATATTGAACCCAGGAGTCTATTTAATGGAGAATGACAGTATAAATCTGGTCTTGCGTCCTGTCGGGAGTGTGTAATGAGAGGCCGTGCGTATAGATCGTGCAGCTTTATTTAGGTGATTCTTTGAATGCTACACTTGAAGATGTAGGTTTGAGTAAGGTCTTTCTTTAATAGGTTTTAAAATAGAATTTCTGGTCCACTCCAGCGCTTCTATTGAATGACACCCACCCCCTCACCACGCGCTCACTCAGTATGTGGTGTCTGTGGCTTCCCACTCTGGTCTCGGAGTGAGAGGGATCTAGACTAACTGAGCTGTACTCACACTAAGGGCCTGTTGAGGATGGAGGGGAGGGGGTTACCAAGGCAATTCAGTCAGTGGAGAGCTTTTATCAATGAGCGCTCTGTGTCTTACCTCAGCAACATCCTAACCGCCATTGTCAACTGAACTGGCCACTCTCTATGAAAGCGAACAACAGAGACAGTCTGCAAAGACTGCAAAAGACAGTTGATTGGCTGGCAACAGGCAGAGCGGCCAATCAGAATGCTGAGCTACACTCGGTGTCATTGCACGTCGTGAAGCATAGCGGTGGTAAATGTCGAGATACAAGACGAGAAATGATTTGGAATATAATGCTTTGTTATTCATAAGTCGCATATTGATGAGTCAGCATGTTTGGCTAATTTATACATGGAGGCGATATTGAGATTTCTGATTTCTGTATATTTGGTGGTGTGATGATTGTTCTAGATAGTCTGTCAAAATCAGATTCTCCAAGCTTTTTGGGAGAAGGAGGATGTAGAAGTGAGTAGGCTGATTAAAGAGCTAATCTTTGTGTGTGGCTGTGGTGTGAGAGGGATAATGCCAAGCTGGGTCAACTGATACTCTATACAGGGATTTTGGATGAGTATAGAGTCAACAGACTTCTGCACTGTCAGAACAGAGGGGGAACAATGAAATCCATGCCAATGTCACACAGCTGATTTTTTTGATACAATACAGTAAGTTATTGTTTGATTTAGTCCTCCAAAATTACTTTTAAATGAAGAAAACACACGTTGTTGATGTTTGAGTGAGTTAAAAAACATGTAAAGTCATATTTGGATTGTACAATAATTTGGATAATTAGAAAATTAAATAATTAGTGATTATTTAATTAGATAATTAGTAGAGTTTAATATTCATACATACCCTTTATTTTAAAATTTATCAAAATTAACACATTAAAGGAACCACAAACAGTGAACCAAATCAGTGCTATAATCAAATTTCTTCCCTGTACTTGTTTTCTCTGGATCTTTATCTGCATCATTATAAACTAAATATATAGCTAAATATTAGTGGGAGATAAGTTGTGTTCCTGATAATATATAGTTATTAAAATTAACAGTAATATTGTATTAATTTATTATCATGCAAAATTATGAATATTAATAATGTTTGTATACTTTAACCTTCAAAATATCCTTTTGTTTTAAAAATCATATAGATTTTATTCAATTTGATCACCTTATTCGAAATTCTGACCATAACAAGTGTTATAACGTGGACCACAAAGATATAAAATGAGATTTCTACAATATCTGAAAGCTAAATAAATAAGCTTTCCATTGATGTATGGTGTATTAGGATAGGACAATATTTGGCCATGATACAACTATTTGGAAATCTGGAATCTGAGGGTGCAAAACAAAAACCAAAATATTGAGAAAATCACCTTTAAAGTTGTCCAAATTAAGTTCTTATCAATGCATATTACTATCAAAGATTAAGTTTTGATATATTTACAGTAGAAAATTTACAAAATATCTTCATGGAACATGATCTTTACTTAATATCCTAATGATTTTTGGCATAGAATTAAATTAAATTAAATTAAAATATAGTTTTGACCCATGCAATGTCATGTTGGCTATTGCTACAAATATACCTGTGCTACTTATGACTGGTTTTGTGGTTCAGGGTCACATATATTATATATATGTTATATGTGTGTTTGTGTTTAATCATTTACCTTAACATATGCCTCTCTTATGTACAGTATGTATTATGCGCTGGACAATTAAAGGATTAGGGTGGTTGTGTCGGATACCCTAATGTCATATAATGCATAAGAATGTATGCAAACAATTACTCTGTTATTGTGTCTGTTTCTGTATTGTTCCCTTTGTCAGTTACCTTTTCTGAATCCTCTGTTTTTCAGTTTGGTTTATGGGAGCTCCAGATCCTCCCATCCAGACTCAGAACTTCTCCACCGTCAACCTTATGCCACACCACACCCACTGCAAGGATATGCAACAAATCATCATCCAGGCACTTCTGGACAAGGTGGAGCATGGGGCACAGGAAGGAGCTTAGGTAAGGTCTACAAAATTATGTAGTTTATTACTGGGAAATCTCGGTTGTCTCATCCAGCCATTTTAGTATAATGGTGACAGTGCATGAAAACATATTTTTCTCAGAAATTGCTTTGATTTTAACACTGTACTGACCTCTGCACAGTACTGTATTCATTGTGTACCTTGATGTTGAGATAAGTAGAAAAAAGACATCCTCTGAGCAGGTGTTGGACTTTGTGTTCATAATCATCTTTTGCAGGGCTCTCAGGCTTGTTTGATACTGGGCTACATCATGCCAGTCCCTCAGGACCAGATGCTTCAGTTATGAACTTGATCTCTGCTTTGGAATCCCGAGGTGCTCAGCCACCCCCCTCTGCCTCTTCCCTTCTCTCCCAATTTCGCACCCCCTCCTGGCAAACTGGTTAGTATTGTGAGTTATTGAATATAGAATGATTTAATTATAAACACAGAAATATATCATGAAATAAAGATAGAGAATCACCTTATTAACTGCTGAATAATTTTCTTTTCCCTTTGCTTTCCCTCTCTGTTGCTGTAGCAATGCATACTCCAGCCCCTGCAGAGCTATTCATTTCTGGTGCGCTACCTGGCTCTGGCTCATTTCCCTCTTCCTCTGCTCTGTCGGCATATCAGCACCCTGCATCCTTCTCAGGGCGCTCCTTCCCTGGAGTGACCCCATCATTATCTCTGCAGGACACACCTACCTTCAGTCCTACTTCCAACGGTCTCCTGTCACCACATGATCCTTTGCTACACATTAAAACTCCCTCCCAGTCAAGTCTTGGCTTTGACCGTCTTCTGTCTTCACAGAGTGGGACTGCTTCATATAGAGGGCCACAAGAGCCCACTAGTGCTCCTCCACCACAAGCACCTGCATCCTCCTCGACACGCCATTTACCCCCTCAGTTTAACCTGCTGTCCTCACAGCTGCAGGACCAGTCCTCTCAACTCTACAATTCCTCTGTTTTTCCCTCTGCACCCCCTCAACCGCCACAGTCCCAGGAAAGAGCCATCCCTAGGCAAGACAGTGTGATCAAGCACTTCCAGAGACCTTCTCCTGGACAGTCTCAACTCTCCTCTACCACACCTCATCCCCTGCAACACTTTCTTAGTTGTGGTGCATCAGGATACCAGCAGATACCCCATCATCGGCATGGTTCCTCCATAAACTGTAGCCCACTGGGTGAGCAGAGTCCATCATCTGACCCCAAACCCTCTCCCCGATCAGAGCAGGTTTATCGTCCTATTATCCAGCCCCCGTACACCTCCTCTTCAGTCTCCTCCTCAGCTGGCTCGGGTGGTGGTATTGGGAAAACAGGAAAAAGTTCCAGTTCAAGTAGTGGCTACTCCTCCTCTGGCTCTTCCTCATCGCGAACCCCTCACACTCCTCCTTCAGCTTCTTCCACCTCTTCTTCTTCCTCCTCTGCCTCTAATCCTAATGTATCATCCAGTACATCCTCTGCACCCTCAAGGCAACAACCACCACCCCAGTCAGCACCGCAACCCCCGCCACCTCCACCACCAACAGTGTCATCCTCTGCTACGCAGCAGCAGCCACCCAAACCTTGCCTGTCTACATATGGCTCTCCAGTTGCTCCTGTCAAACCAACTGCTGGCCTACCTGGTCAAACCCCACCCCAGCAGCAGTCATATTCACCAAGCCAGCCACCCACTTCTCACTTGCCCCAGCCATATGGAGGATTCAGTTCTCCACAGGCTCAGGATCTTGGTTCCAGCCTTGGGGGGTCAGGAAAAGCTTATGGAAATCTTGGAGCTACGGGGCGCTCATTTTCAGCTGAGGTGGTCTATGGCTCTGAATCAGGATATGGTTCTTTACCACCATCTCTCGGAGGAGCAGGAAGTCCCTCACTGGGCTATGCTGGCACAGGACATTCACCTGCCCTAATGGTGTCTGGAGGTGGTACCGGTACAACAAGCAGTACCACTGGGTCCGGAGCAGGTAGTTCAGGAAGTGTGGGAGGTGGTTCAGGTGGTGGTAGTGCTAGTGTAGCAAGTGGTGGAGGATCATACCACCTCCCAGATTCCAGCCCTTCGCCCTCAAGTAATTCTGGAATAATCCGCCCAGGTCTGCACTCCCCTGCCCCAACTCGCCCTGCACAATCACCTGGAGGAAATGGGGGCAACAAATACATATCCTCAGTTCTTTCCCCACCATTCCTGGCTTCTCCACAAGGATACTCAGACACAAGGGTGCCACCCCAGCAAACACAGTCTTATCACACAACGCCGCCAAAATCTAAGTCTGATTCTGATATGCTTGGGGTAGAAAGATCTCAAGAGGAGGATGAAGAAGATGAGGATGACTTTTTGATTCAGCACTTATTGCACTCACAAAGTCCAGGACCCAATCCCCCCCAGCATCATTCTCAACAAGCTCAGCAAGTAGCCTCACAACAACCACAGTCCCAGTCCATTTCCCAGAGTAGAGATGGAGGAAAGTCTCTCTCCGCTTATGAACTGAACAAGGCATCTGAAGAACGTTATCATCTACAGAGTGTCATTCGAACAAATAATACCACCAATAATGTGGCTTCAGTTGCTGCTGGCTCTTGTGGTCCAAGCACTGGTTTAGAGAACCAGTTGGAGATGTCTCTGAAAAAGCAGCAACAGACTAAACCTGACAGAGTGCTTGCTGGAGCTGGTGCAGGAGCAGGTCGAGGTGCAGTTGATTCTTTGTCGCATACTCATTCTCATGGTCAGCATGATTCCCTTGGTTCAGTGGTCCACTATGGCAGAGGAGACCCTTACACTCATCAAACACATCAGCATCACCCTCCTCACCCGTCACACTCGCAACACCCTCAGCATTCACAGCACTCTCACCCCCATTCAATGTCGCACTCACATATAGATCTTAAGAAAGCTCAGGATCCTTCAGAATTGTCCTACCTACGAAAGACCCCAGACTTACAGCAGCGACAGACCCAGTCCTCCCTTGGACTAATGGATTCTCCACCCGACCCATCGCAGCAAACCTCCCAGGCTCACCTTCTCCAGTCCGTCCTTTCGCATACCACTCGAAATAAGATGGACAACCATCAGACTCCCCCACAGCAACAACACCCAATGAGTCAACAAGCCATGATTGGACCAAGTGGAGGATTAAGTACTGGTGGCTCTGGAGGCGTAGACACTCAGCCACAGGCATCTCAACTTCAACTCCAGCTCCAGTCCCAAGGTATGGAGGTCCACTATGGACGAGAGGCTCAGCGAAACCAAAGCCAGTCAAGTCAGAATTCCGTTTCACCACTAGACATGCTAGAGAGATCTCTCTCCAGGACAAATAGTCGGGAAGGGCCAGGGCCTTCTGATAGAGTTGGTGCAGGAGACGGGAGCACCGCTGATCATCACAGACAACAGCATAGAATGCCCTCCCACCATCAGTCCCACCACTCGCAACAACCAGCAGCGGAGCTTCATGATTTCTTGTCTGAGTCAGATTTGAGCATGTCAACCCCCTCTCATTTGCACCATATGGCCTCACACCATCCACCCCCTCATGCCCACCATCAGCCACAGGCACATTCTCACCATCAACATCCTCACCAGCACCCTCACCACATGCAGCCCGCTTCTGGACCTCCACAGCCCCAATCCCAGCCCAGGGACCAAGAGCCACAGCTCTCACAGCCACAGCTGGATCAGCTCAAAGAGCATCAATACGACACTGGTAGCCCTGTGGGAAAAACAGCTCAGAACCAAGGTCAGAGCCAAGAGCAGCAACAACGGTTCATGCCACTGACATCTATTTGTTTCCCAGATTCTCTTCTCCAAGATGAGGATCGTTCCTTTTTTCCAGGGATGGAGGATATGTTCTGCTCTGAGGACTACAAGGCAAGTTGTGCTGGAGGAGGTGGAAGTGCAGGACAAGGCGGCCAGGATGGTGTGCCAGAGGCACGTGGAGCGGTACAAGATGGAATGGATGCAGTTAAAGCTACAGGTGGTGGAGGAGGTGCATATGACATGATGGGCCACCACAGTGATCAGGGTTATGGGCAGTATTGTCACAGTTTGTCCGAAACTGGTAATGGTACTATGCACTTAGATCTGGACCCCATGAAATCCCATGAACTCCCATCCACTGTAAACACAGAACAACTAGGCTTAATTCAGTCTCAAGGCCCAGGCCTTGGGATGGCCACCACAGGGCACGTAGTGGACGGAACTGGAAACAAAATGATGGGCTCTGCAGGTGTAGGTAGTGGTCCTGGCACCGGAGGACTCACCTCACCAATCTTTTGCTCCTCTAGACCTAAAAAACTTTTGAAAACAAGCTCATTTCACCTCCTTAAACAGCGTAAAGACCCTAATGCCCAATCACAGGCTAAGAAGAACTATGCTCAAGAATATGAATTTGAGGATGATGAGGATAAAGCAGATGTTCCAGCTGACATCCGCTTAAACAGCAGACGTCTGCCAGACTTGCTTCCTGATCTCGTTTCCAGTTGCAGAAAGTCTGGAAGTGGTTCAGGAGTTGGCAGTTTAAGCCCTTTGATGGGTGATTTAGATTTCTGCCACCCTTCAGGGTACCAATCCCTTGGACCTCCTCCACAGCTGCTCCCGCATGATGGCCCAAAGAAAAGGGGGAGGAAACCCACCAAACCTAAACGTGAAGGTCCACCAAGACCCAGGGGTAGGCCACGTATCCGGCCTCTTCCTGAGCCTCCATATTGCAGGAACATGATGGGGCCGGGTGGAGAGAGTAAAAGGGGCCGTGGTCGAGGAAGAGGGCGTGGAAGGAAAGATGATCAAATGCTAGAAATGCACAGAGACATGAACAAAGGGCAGAACTACCAACAACAAGCACCTCACCTCCATCATCAACCACAATTACAACAGCACATGCACCACCACCTACAGCAGCAGCAACAGCAGCACCAACCACAACATATGCACCAACAGCAGCACCTTCATGTACAACAACTTCATCAACACCATCAACAGCAACACCATCAACAACTTCCACAGCATCAGCCTCAGCAACAATACCAGGAACCCATCAAACCAATCAAAGTAAGTTAAGGGTTATGATGAATTATATTGTTTAAAATGATGGATTAATAAAATTTAACAAATATAAAAGCATGTGTTGATTCAAAAAATAGCTTTTACGTAAATACTTATAAATAAGTAATTGCTTAATTGTTTTCCGACCAGATTAAGCTCCCTATTCCTTCCATGCCCTCATCTGACTCCCTACTGAGGACAGACTCCCTGTCTAGTACAGATCCAGTTTTGTCTGATGGTTCGGTAGGATCTGCACCATCTCTTGGTCTGAGCCCAGGGCCCACTACCAGTGTGGACATGAACAGAATTGACATGAACAGAAATGATATGAGCTGTGGTCAGGAAAAGATGAAGCAGAAACCCCAGGAGGTGAGTCTCAGCTTGCAAAAATGTTAGTGAATGTTGAAATTTAACAGAAAATGTTTAAATAACTCCAGATGTTCTATGTAAAATGTAGAGCAAATGGCAGTTCTGTGTTTCTGCATTTTTAGGAAATAATTTATTGCAATGTCTGATAAATAGCTGTCTTTAAAAAATTTGCTATACCTATACACCGTAAAATCAATTCTGACAACCTCACTTCTTTGTGTCCAAAACAAAACAATGTGCTGGGTCTTTCTGATGTCCTCAAATGACCTGTAGATTTAGAGCAAAGTTTAGTGGAGGAGGTACGTTGAGAGGAGGTCAAATATTTTGTGGAAGACCCGCCAGGCCCTGTTGGCAGCTGCGATAGGTTAATTTTAGCAAAGCAAAATGCTTTGCTAAATTTGTTTTTTTCAGTTACAACTTTTCTTTTCATAAAAGCTTTTTAGGAGACTTGTAAATTGATTTATCAAGCATATTTATAGTCGTTCTTGTTAGCCGTGCACAGCACTGTTAGACAGTATTATTCAGCAGTAGAAGAGATTGGTGGGAAGCAGCATGTGAAATCAGTTATGATTTATGCAAATGCAAGAGGAATGTCACTTACTGAGCTGCGACCAAGCTCACTATTCGTAGATGATCAGCAACCTGAGTAGCGTCTTTCCAAATACAGAAAAATCTAGATGATGATGAAATCGTTGGACATAATTTGCAAAATATACAAGTCAAAGTCACAAATGTTTTGTCCTAAATGGGAAAGGCAATCATCTACTGTAACATTTTGAAATGTTGTCAGACTAAAACCATGTTTCAAAGCATGAAGATTCAATAACTCACCAACATTTACAGCCTTAATCAAATAATGCCCTCCTCCATATGTTTAAATTGCACTTATGAAATGTCCTCTGTTGCCTCAGCAACAAGTAGCCTCGGGAAAGAAGGGTGGAAGAGCCAGTCTAGGGTGTTATGTGTAGATACATGCACTTTCTTCACATGTATGTGTGATGTTTATGATTTATGCATCTGCAGATGTCCTGGGACGGAGACATGGATGATCAAATGACCCCAGAGGCCTGGGCCACCATGCAGAAGCTTTCTGGCTCAGTAAGACTTCATTCTTATTCTGTATCCATTTTCCAGGTGTAAGTCGGATAGAAGGCCACTCATATTTTGACCATTACTAAATTATACATAAAACAAATTTGGGTTTCTTTCACACTCAATTATCTTACAGAGGAAGCATTGTTCTCTGTGTATACACTTTGCCACTAGAGGGAGCAGAGTACATAGACTAAGATGATTGGCAGGCCACCCTGATGACTGAGTTCTTAAAAAATGCAATAAAAGAAAGGGAGAGCGCTGTTGCTAGGGTGGCTGTTGCTAAGGTTACTGATTCATAGTAACCGTCATCAACCCCCCTGCTGTTCAGTAAGGTGTTTTACCTCCTTCTAGACACGCCTAACGTGGAGAATGGGGCTACAGTGATTATATAACAGAAAGATGCTAATCAAATATTGCAGTTTGTAATATATTTGTAAGCTGTTGTAAGCTTGGTATTTCTTTTTATTCCTTTTTTGCCTTCGATGCTATTTATTATTGCTTGTATTTTGCCCCTTTCATTTCTCGCAGACGGAGGAGAAATCTTCAGAGCTGAAGTCGGGTTTTATAACTTCCTTTCTGGATTTCTTAAAGAGTGGGAAGAAGCAGCCAGGCACTGAAGCTGCACCTGTGGATGGATGCACTTCCACAGATTCTTCTTCAGTAAAAGGAGGCATTCGCCCATTATCCCCACAACCGCCTCCTCCTCCACCTCCCCCCTTCGGAGAGAACGAGGGCGATGGAAGCCTGGGTCTCAGTAACTGTCCATCCCCCTGCAAAAGACTTGACGAGGAACTCAAGAGGAACCTCGAGACCCTGCCGTCGTTCTCCTCAGATGAGGAAGACTCTGTCAGTAAGAACCAGGACCTGCAGAAGAGCATCTCATCAGCCATTTCTGCCCTCTACGACACGCCCCACAGTCTCGCTGCAGTTCCACCTCCTCCTACGCCATCGCCGCCCACTCCGCAGACGGTGTCTCTCAACACACCCCCTCCGCCCCCACAACCTGAGCCTGTCCCGCATGTACACAGTGAGCCTGAGACTGAAATAAACACGTCACAGGAACTGGATCCGCTCTCGCGGCCCGACCTGCAGGAGGAGGTGTGTGTTCCAGGCAAGGATGAAGAACGGGAAGAACCTGTGCAGGAGGTACATGAAGAAATGCAGCAGAATGAAGACAGACAGCCTGAATGTGAGGAGGAAGAAGAGGAGTTGGAAGAAGGCCGAAGTGAGAAGGAGGAAGCTGATCGGATAAGGACAGAGGAGAGCAAGCCGGAAGACGACGAAGAAGAAGACGAAGAAGAAGAAGAAGAAGAAGAAGAGCCCGAGTATGAAATGCTGGGTGCTCCCAAGGTTGATGGTGAGTATATTAACATACAGTCAAATATGAAAATCAAAAGTATTATCATTTTCTCAAATGTATCCTCTGTTTTAGGATCTCCCTCTGAGGCTCCCCCTGCACCCCCTTCTCCTCCATCTCTTTCTCCTTCACCCCCAACCTCCTCCTCCCCATCCCCTCTGCCTCCTCCTCCTCTGTCTCTCCCCTCCCCTCTCCCATCTCAAGAAGAGGAGGAGAATCTACAGCAGCAGCAGCAGCAGCAACAGCAACAGCAACAGCAACAGCCACCACTGCATAATTCCCTCCCTCCCAGCCCTTCTCCACCTGCTCTCCCCTCTCCCTCCCCACCTCCGCCACATTGCCTCCCTCTGCTACACCCCCACCATCCCCCTCTCCGCCTCCTCAAGAGCCACCCCAGTCCTCCCGGCTTCACCCCCCACCCCCGAAGATGCCCCGACGCCTCAGATCACTTCGCTGCACCTGGCTAAGAAACAGTCCAACGCGGCCATCGCGGGAGAGAGTGAGGATGATGACAGTGAGAGTGGGGGGGAGGGGATCTTCAGAGAGAGGGATGAATTTGTGGTGCGCACTGAAGATATTGGTACTCTGAAGGTAAAAATCCACTGCTTTTTTTGTTTTAGTAGCATTCTTTGTACTTAAAGGGATTGTTCGCCCAAAAATGATCATTTTGTCATCATTACTCACCTTCACTGTCTTTCTAGTCCTGTATGATTCAATTTTATCTGTGGAACATAAAAGAAGATAATTTGGTAACCAAAGGGATTTAAGTCCCTTTGACTTCTATCAAAAGGAAGTCAGTTGGATGGAAGTCAAAGGGAACCAAAGCGGTTTCATTCTTGTTTCATTAGCTTTATTTGTGTTACGCATAAAAAATGTCATACATGGAATGACATGAGGGTGAGTAAATGATAGACTGTCCTCTTAATATTTGACGTTGCAATGAAACAGATCTTTTGTTTCATACTGTGATGTACATCTGAGTGAAAAAATTAGGGTGAGGACTTCACAGGGGTCTCCAACCCTGCTCCTGGAGAGCTACTGTCCAGCAAATTTCAGCTCCAGTCAAATACACTTGAACCTGCTAATCAGGGTGTTTGGGGTAACTTAAAAATTACAGACAGGTGTATTGAAACATGGATGAAACTGAAGTCTGCAAAATGTAAGGCGCTGTGATTTCCGCAATGTGCAAAACATAAACAAAATCGCAGAATCCAGTCATAAAAACTGCATTTATTTTGTAACTCGGAATGTCACAGAATGTGCCAAATTTAGATGGATAAATCAAAAGTAAACCACCAGTCAAAAGTTTTTGAATAGTAAGATTTTTAATGTTTTTAAAGAAGTCTCTTCTGCTCACAAAGCCTGCATTTATTTAATCCAAAATATTGGAGAAACAGTAACATTTTGAAATATTTTACTAGTGCTGGGCAACAATTAATCATGATTAATCGCATCCAAAATAAAGGTTTTTGTGTACATAATATATGTGTGTGTACTGTGTATATTTATCATGTATACATAAATACACAGACGTGCATGTATATATTTAAGAAAAATATGTTATGTTTATATATTAAATATATTTATATATAACATAAATTATATACACATACATGTACATATAAATACATGTAAATACATGTATATATTTTATATATATATATAAATATATACTGTGTATGTGTGTGTCTTTACATATACATAATAAATTTACACAGTAGACACACATATATTATATGAACAAAAACTTTTTTGGATGCAAATAATCGCAATTAATTGTTGCCCAGCACTAATTTTTACCATTTAAAATAACTTTAAAAAAAATGTTAGGATCTTTTAAAGAATCTTTCTATTCAGCAAAGAATTCTAAAAAATGTACTTAACCATTTTAAATATTTACAATAATAATAATAATAAATGTTTCTTGAACAGCCAATCAGAATATTAAAATAATTTCTGAAGGATCATGTGACACTGAAGACTGGAGTAACAATGCTCAAAAATTTGCTTTGATCACAGGAATAAATTACAATTTAAAATATATTAAAATAGAAAGTAGTTATTTTAAATAGTAAAATATTTCAAAATGTGTTTTGCTGTACCTTGGATCAAACAAATGCAGGCTTGGTGAGCAGAAGAGACTTCTTTAAAAAACATTAAAAATCTTACTGTTCATAAACTTTTGACTGGTAGTGTATTACGCTTAAATGAAAAAGAAAAACTATCGTCATATTATATACAAACAGAGACTTAAAGGTCTTCGCAGCAACCAGTCAAAATAAAAGTGTTTACCAGAAAAAAATGAAATGCACTTAACAGTATTTCAGTATATATATATATATAAAAAAGTTGTTTTTCAAATAAAATCAATTCATTAAAGATGCTTTTGATTACGAAAATGTAATTAAACCATTAAAATAGAATCTTAATCTTAATCTTACAATCTTACAATGGAAAACACAGACTTTGGTAAAAAATAAACTGAATTTAATAAGAAAATAAAACAAATATCATAGGTCCCTAAAAATGTAATTTTTGTTCAACTTTTATAAATAGCTGTTCTCATTACACATGCCTTTAGATTTATACAGTTTCATTTAACTATTAAAAGAGAATGGTAGCACTCCAGAAGCAGGGTTGGAGATCCATGGTATATCACTTGTTGTTGATTTTTGAGTCAAAAATGAATGCTTCAAGTAGTTTGTGGAAGGGCAGGGTTTAAGCAGACTAAATGATTGGAAAAATCTGGTATAAATCACCAGTGAGAAGTCTGTTGTTCCTATAAAAGGTCCAGTTCAAGGTCAAAAAATTAAATGTGCATGGATGAATCGTTAAAAATAAGATCTATAACATGCGTTTACAAAATAGATGAATAATGAATTTTTATTTAATGCCAACTTAACTAGATTCTCAATTCTCATGGCTTTTCTCAGCTGGCGCTGCAGACCGGACGAGAGCCTCCTCCAATCTGGAGAGTCCAGAAAGCTCTGCTGCAGAAGTTTGCTCCTGAAATCAAAGATGGACAGCGACAGTTTTGCGCCACCAGTAATGTGAGTGTGATTTTTGTATCTGATAAGCATTAATAGCATGCTCTGGATGGCTTGCATGAAAAAGTAATACTACACCACCTACTTAAACACTATCTGTCCTCTGTCACTCTTTGGCAGTATTTGGGCTACTTTGGAGATGCAAAGATGCGTTATCAGCGTTTATATGTCAAATTCTTGGAGAATGTGAATAAAAAGGATTATGTCCGAGTCTGCTCGCGGAAACCCTGGCATCGGCCCAGTCTCACACTGAGGTAATTTCACCCTAAATGCACTTCTGGAGCTACTGTGGTCCTGTGCTTTATTGCAGTTAATACAGTAGTTAATGTCAATCAAAGAATTCTGTGATCATTCACCCTCATGCTTTCGAAACCAAATTGCTGTTGCTTTTTCCCATGGAGCACAGAATTTTTGGAGAATCTTCACCCAGCTTGTTTCATTGAACAGTTCACAGTGGCCTATGTCTGTCAAGCTTTAAAAAAGAAAACTAAAAAAGCACCATGAATGTAGTCCATCTGACTCATATGCTATATTCAAAGTCATCTGCAATCATACAATAGGTTTGTGTGAGAAAACAACACCGCTTAAGCATTTATTCACTGATAATCTTCCAGCTGCAGCTTTCAAATGAAAAAGTTGACGTTATGATGATTCATCTTGAAATAATCGAGAGCTAAGGACATCTGATGTCCAACTTGTGGCTTAGATTTAAAGCATAACAACAGAATTTTTTTTCCCCACTGAAAAAATTGTTTAAAATTCCAAGAGGCGGAGTAAATATTAACAGAATTGAACTGTCAATTTATTCAGTATTGTTGTTGTAACATTGCTAAGATGAATGTCTTTACTTCCTACCAGACGCCAGTCGCTTCCTAAGCCACAACCCGTACGCAGCCTGACTCCACCTCGCATGGAACGAGAGGACAGAGAGAAAGAGCGAGAGAGACAACGAGAAAAGGAGCAACGGGAACAAAGGGAAAAAGAAAAGGAGAAAGAGAGAGAAAGAGAAAAGGAAAGGGAGCGAGAACGAGAGAGAGAACAGATTGAGAAATCCAGGAGAGAAAAGGAGAAGGAGAAGGAAAGGGAGAGAGAACTTGAAAAGCAAAAAGAGAGGGAGAAACAAAAAGAAAGGGAAAAGGAGAAACAAAAAGAAAGGGAAAGAGAGAAGGAAAGGGAAAAACAACGGGAGAGAGAAAGGGAAAAGGAAAAACAAAAGGAGAAAGAGAGAGAACGGGAAAGAGAGAGACAAAGAGAAAGGGAGAAGGAGAAGGAAAGGGAAAAACAACGCGAGAAGGACAAAGAGCGAGAGAAGGAAAAGAAGCTCCAAGAGCGACAAACTCAAGAGAAGCTGGAGAGGAGAACGGCGGTTGTGGAGCGCGGGAGGGTCAAAGAGGAGAAGAGAGTTGCAGAGAAGAGGGTTGACAGGACGAGGAGCAGACCTGTGAAAGTAAAGGCAGAACCTCCACCTAAAAAGAGAAAGAAGTGGCTTAAAGAAATGCCCTCTTCCTCAGATTCGGACTCCTCTCCTGACCCACCCAGTGAAGATGAAGGTGTGTATGGCTTGGATATGTTTGTGGTTTTTGCAGAAATACTAAAAGCTATCAGCAGCTTCAACTAGTGTAACTGCAGTATACACTACCGTTCAAAAGCGGGGTAGTAAGATTTTTATTCTTTTATTCAAATACAGTAAAAACAGTAATGCTGTGAAATATAATTGCGTTTTTCTTTTGTAATATATTTTAAATTTCAATTTATTCCTGTGACTGCAAAGCTGAATTTTCAGCAATCATTACTCCAGTCTTCAGTGTCACATGATCCTTCAAAATGATTTTTGGTGCTCAAGAAACATTTCTTGATACTGTGTGGAAACTGCATTTATTTGAAGAAGCAGAGACTACACTGTCATAAAACTGTCATTTTGAAAATGTAATACATCCTTGCTGAATAAAAGTATTAATTTCCTTCCAAAAAAACGCCAAGCTTTTGAACTGTAGTTTATACCATGGTTCAAAATACCATGTAAAAACCATGATATGTAAATATGGTAATCTTCCACTATGTATATCTCAAAGTACCATGGTATTACCATTTAATACCATTCAATATTTTACAGTGGCACAACACAACGTACTTTACATGGTTTGTCATGACACTTAAAGGGGCCATGACGTTTTTTTTTAAATTATTTTAATATGTTCTTTGAGATTTACTTATAATGTTAATGAAGTTTTTGCACAAAAAAAAACAAATGTGTAGAAAAATCCCTCATTCTGACCCTCTGAAATGACCTGTTTTTAAGGGACGGGTCCTTTAAGGCTTGTCAGTTATCAGCCACTGTTATGATTGGCTAACGTCATTGCATAGGAAACGGTATCAACGCCCCCTTGCTATTGCGTGTGAGTGTTTTGACAACGTGATCAAAATAAAAACTCATTTTCAGACAAAGCATTATGAGATAATTTACTTTTCTGTGATGCAGCTGCAGTCAGATCTAATACCGCTTCATCTTTTAACCAGTGTTTATTTGTGAACTCTCCATGAGACTGTGCCTCGTTTACAAAACAAAATACTCTGATCATTCCTCTGACACCATCCGGGATCCCATTAAAAATAAACTATCCACTTGTTCCTTACGCTGGGATCCTTCTAATATGCGTTCAAAGACCCAAACGAGCGGATTAAACCAAATGCATCAGAGCGAACGTTCTTTCACTGTATTTGTCCTATTGACGACAGACTCAAACACGTGGACTGTGTCAGAAAGCAAACGCGCATCTGTATACTGTATCCAGTTTAGACAAGATTAGACAAGATTTTTAAGTAATGATACTTGTAGGATGTATTAAGCATACAGATCTGTTCAATGTCAAAAGGTCAAAGAAAGTTTGGTTTCTCATATCATAACCCTTTTAAAAGTCAAAAGACTCAAACCCAGCATAATAGTAATGCCAAACTGCTGTTAAATTACTTTGCTACAATCTGTCTATAAACCAGCACAGTGTATGCCATGGATACTGAATTTAATTAATTTTGCATTCCCTGTTTTGTTGAGCCAAAACTAAGTTGTTAAAGTGTGTGTGTGTGTGTGTTAGAGAGTGCTTTCTGGTGTGTGCCTTCTGTTTTTTTCATGTGTTTTGCATCTGTTCTGTCCTCAGTATCCACACGCAGTGGGATGAACAGTCGGGCCATGAGAGAGATGTTCCGCAGTTATGTAGAGATGCTGGTCAGCACTGCTCTGGACCCGGACATGATCCAAGCTCTTGAAGACACCAATGGTGAGTGCACAACGTTGGGTTAAATATCGCTGGAGAATTAGGTGGGGTGATTAAGGGAGAGATTGTGAGGATGGAGAGAATAATAAAAGAGGAGTTTAATAAAGCAAGGGAAGCTGGGAGAGGGGACAATGAGGTGAGACTGGAAGAATAATGACAAGTAAAAGATGCTGAGAAAAGAGGAGTGGGAAGTTACAGTGACTAATGAGGGCTGTTAAATTAAAGTTTCATTAAATTAAGTTGTTTTTAGGCCGCTGATGTCATCTTTCCAGGCCTAAACACAAGATATCTGACATTTTTAGCATTGATTAAACCTGTGCTGATAGATAAAATTTTATTTTCAACAGCAATTTGCTAAGTCTTTTGTCTTTTTTTTTTAATAAAGAAATTAATGCTTTTATTCAGCAAGAATGCAATAAATTGATCAAAAGTGACAGCAAACACATTTATAATGTTAAAGTAGTTCTATTTCAAATAAATGCTGTTTTTTAAACTTACTTTACATTCATAAAAGGATTCAAAAAAAGGACCATTTAAAATGAACTAGTGAAAAACCTAAGATGCAAACACTACCAGTCAAATGTTTTTGAACAGTAAGATTGTTAATGTTTTTTAAGGAGTCTCTTCTGCTTCAAGCTTCCATTTATTTGATCCAAAGTACAGCAAAAACAGGAAAATTGTGGAATATTTTTACTATTTAAAATAACTGTTTTCTATTTGAATATATTTTAAAATATAATTTATTCTTGGGTTTCAAAGCTGCATTTTCAGCATCATTACTCCAGTCTTCAGTGTCACATGATCCTTCAGAAATCATTCTAATATGCTGATTTGCTGTTCAAGAAAACTTTTATTATTATTATTATTATTATAATCAATATTTAAAACAGTTGTGTACATTTTTTTTCAGGATTCTTTGAATAGAAAGATCCAAAGCTCAGCGTTTATCTGAAATAAAAAGCTTGTGTAACATTATACCACTATATCATTCAAAAGCTGAGTAAGTATAGAAAGAAACTATAAAAATGAATACTTCTATTTAGCAGGGATGGCTTAAACTGATTAAAATTGCTGATTAAAAAAAGTGATGAAAACGTATAATGTTACAAAAGATTTCAATTTCAGAAAAATGCTGTTTTTCTGAATGTTCTATTCATCAAAGAAACCTGGAAATATTTTCAACAATAATAATAATAATATATATATTTTTGAGAATATTAGAATGATTTCTGAAGGATCATGTGAGTGGAGTAATGATGCGAAAAATTCAGCTTTGAAATCACAGGGATAAATTGCATTTTAAAATATATTGAAAAAAAAAAAACAACAGTTATTTTAAACAGTCAAAATATTTCAACATTTTACTGCTTTTGCTGTATTTTGGATCAAATAAATGCAGGCTTGGTGAGCAGAAGAGACTTCTTTAAAAAAAAACATCAAAAATCTAAACTTTTAGAACAAAAACAAAAACTTTTGACTAGTAGTGTATATGCATTAAATTAGAAAATATTCAGTAATTGTGTAAATGTGAATCTGAAGTAGCAGTATTTTTCAATTTAGCAACTCAGTACCAATGCATTATCACTGGCTCCTCCCCTTTTGTCCTCAGATGAGCTTTATCTCCCACCCATGAGAAAGATTGACAGTATCCTCAACGAACAGAAACGAAGGCTGTTGAGAAGGGTCAACATGAGTGTCCAGCATCAGGTGACACTGGCTTTCAGTGATACTCAAATGCCTTTCCTCTGAGTACTTTTTGTTTTCTGAGGAACATATCCGGCAGTCTCTCACTCTCCCTCCTTTTGCATTCTATAGGAGGCACTGCACATGTTCCCTCAAATGACAGCAGACCCCCTAGACTCTGGAGCGGTTAAAGTGCACCTGGGTGGAGAGAGTTACAACCGCAAAACCCTCAACAGAGTCAAAAGGAGCCTTCCCAAACAACAGGCATGTTGTCATTTTTTTCACTTACATAATTAAGCCAACGTCAGAGCTGGGTAGATTACTTACAAATTGCAATCCATTACTGATTCCACATTATATGGCAAAATTGTAGTTAGTAACATAATCCATTACATTACACATTTTAAGTAATATAATCAGACTACTTTTAGATTACTTTTGACCTCATTTATCACATTAAAAATATATTCCAACATGAAGTGCATTAAACATTATATTATGTCAAAGTTTACCAGACCGGTGTTTGTAAAGGAACTGCAGAGGAGTTTATGAGTTTTTAAAAGCTAATGATTAATTAAATCATAATTAAAGGAGAAGTCCACTTCCAAAACAAAGATTCACATATTATGTACTCACCCCCTTGTCATCCAAGATGTTCATGTCTTTCTTTCTTCAGTCGTAAAAAAATTACGTTTTTTGAGGAAAACATTTCAGCATTTTTCTCCATATAATGGACTGATATGGTGCTCCGATTGTGAACTTCCAAAATGCAGTTTAAATGCGGCTTCAAACGATCCCAAATGCGGTTATAAACGAGAAAGTCGAGAAAGAAGGGTCTTATCTAGCGTAACGCTCGGTTATTTTCATTAAAATAATACAAATTATACTTTTTAATGTCAAACGCTCGTCTGTCTTATTCTGCCTGGACTGTTTTTGTTCCGGTTCATGACAGTTAGGGTATGTTGAAAAACTCCCATCTCATGTTCTCCCTCAACTTCAAAATCGTCCTATATCGCTGTTTTACCTTTTTTGTTAAGGGTGTTTGATCTTCTTTGCATGTTCACTTTGATCTTCTTTGTATGTTGCATTTTACATCCACATTTGGGATCGTTTGAAGCTGCATTTAAACTGCATTTTGGAAGTTCAAAATCAGGGCACCATATCAGTCCATTATATGGAGACAAATGCTGAAATGTTTTTCTCAAAAAACATAATTTCTTTCCGACTGAAGAAAGAAAGACATGAACATCTTGGATGACAATTGGGTGAGTACATTATTTGTGAATCCTTGTTTTGGAAATGGACTTCTCCTTTAATAATAAACATAATTAACATCAGCCACACCTAAATAATAAATATAAATGTTGTGGAATTCTAGGGGTGTAGTGATAAATAGTTATGAATTGATGCATCGATCAAATGAGCAACTATGTGATATATTGATGCAGTGCATAAAAAATAATCTCTATGTATTTTAATAAATCAATAACATATACTAGTTTGATGACTATTGTATTTTGGTTGCATTTTAGAGTTAATAAAAATGTAACTGCTTGTGTACAGTGGGCAGATAATATTGCTATATTGATCGCAGACCCCTAAAAACATGTTTTGAGATATCTGCAAATATTGTATTGCTGGGTAAAAGAATTGATTTCAGATTGTATCATGATGAAACGTTCAATTTACTACCTCTTATTGCTTTATATGACAAAATAATAAACCAACATTCTTTTAGACAGTAGAAGCAAAAATTGTGTTTTATTATATAATGCAATAAAGATATTTTAAAGAATGAGATTCTTTGGTGAACTGTCCCTTTAAGTGTTCAAATGCTTTTTGGGGTCATTGTATTTCAACAATACATCTGTCTTGAAATCTCTGAGCTCTCTTTTTTCACTTGTAACCCCATCTCTCTCTGCTTGCCAGGACCTGAAGCTGTCGACAGAGACTTGTCGAATATACAGTCTCTATCACTCTCTCCATCACTACAAATATCACACATTTCTGCACTGTAAAAAGGAGGTACGAGGGACATATGAGGTTATTCGAGAAATGCAACACTGTATCCATGCATTAGCCTGTAAAAAAAAAACCCTCTCCTCTCTCTCTTTTTCCCTCCTCAGACGGACAGCATAGAACAGGCAGCTGAGGAGGATCCAGGTCAGGAGGAGGTGGTTCAGCAGTGCATGGCCAACCAGGGCTGGCTAGAGACTCTGTTCAATTCCTTCATTGAACTGCTGACGCTCAGCACCAAGGCTTAAGATTCAGCTGTCGACGTTCCAAGCACGTCCTATTTGGAGAAAGGAGAAACTCCTCTCTCTCTCGCAAACAAAACCGGTGCACCTCCGGGTTGCAGGAAAATGAGATTTTCCTTTGCAGAATGTGCGAGAGCCACTGGCGGTTTAAGCTGTTGCATTTTAACATAAAAATGTTTTTGTAAAGCTTTCATTCCTCTCTCTTTCATTATGTGTCAGCTCCCTGCGATGGGAGCCACAGGGAGACGGTATGAAAATGTGAAACAAAAAAAAAAGAGCAAGAATGTGTAAAGACAGTTGTCTGCACAGACAAATAAAGATAGTGCCAAAGGGAACAGGGTTGAAAACCTCACTGGTCAGCAGCGTTTTGGCAAAGGTGAGCTTTGAATGCTATGTTCCATGCACACTCTTATATATAAATATGTATTATGAACAATTATGATTTGTATTATTTATACATGGACATTTATACATGGTTACCTCCCAAAGCTGGGGCAGTTTGCTGTTATTATTTTGAATAATAATGCTCATGTTTTATGAGGGTGTACATGAAATGGGCCACCCGTAACCCCCTGTTCTTCCTGTTCCCGAAGCTGAAGGACAAGGCGGACAGGAAAAGAGCAGGGTCAAAGCAGTGTGTAGTTCCTTTTTTGTCAAAAAATAGAGCAAAAGAAAATGTATTTAAAATAAAATAACAAAAAAACTTTCTGTTTGTTCTTTAAAAGAAAACGCGGAAAAAGAGGTGTATTTGTTCGTTTTCTCAAAGAAAACATGACGGTGCAGAGGGATGTAATAGTTTTAAAGTGTGCAAAATGTCTGTGTTTACCGTTTGTTTTTTTATCTGTTGGTTGTTTACTATGATAATTATTGTTATTATTATTATTATTATTATTATTTTGGAGGTTTGCTTATTTCTCTCTTCTGTAAATACTGTACAGTTGCTTTGGTCTCTCTCTCTACCTGTCCCTCATCTGTACATGAATCCTCCTGTATTTGACAAACGCAAATAAAAGAAAAGAAAAATGAGTTTATGAAAATGATGCATTTTCACACGAGACTGCCTTGGATTTTTTATTTTATTTCATTTCATTTGTTCAGACATGCTTACATACGGGTATCAAAGATATCGTGGAGGGAAATACATTGCAAATCAAGCACTACCTGCTCTAAATATTCTAATTAGGTTCAAAGTTTACTAATCGTTCTGTAAATGAAAACATTTCCCTCAGGATTTTAAATAACGGCGTTATTTTTATTCAGCGTTCTCGGTGCAGAGCGTTCGATTCATCCTCAGCTGTTCTCTTCAAGGTAAACATTCCACTCCTGCTAGAGCGCGAAAAAAGAGAATCCGTAGAACTGCATTTCCTGTTGTTACCATGGTAACATAACCATGGCAACACCAGCAGCATTTTCCAGGAGTGTTTGTCTGTCTTTGGTGTGATGGCTGTCTCTCTTTGTCTCTTTCTTTCTCCTTTGCTTCTTAGTAGCTTCCTATTTTACGTTTTCTAGCTTATTTCGTGACTCTCAACAGTTATTGCATTCTACGCTATTTTGTGTACGTTATAAATTAGTATCAGTATTACTTGCCTTCCTTATTCTTTTCTGCACATCATAGAGTTTCGTTTATTCTGTTTTCTGTCTCAGTATAATTTTCTTTCACGTTTCATATTTACAACTCAGTAAATGAACATTAACTTATTTTCCTTATAGGATTTTTAGTTGCTCTATTATTAATATTGTTTCAGCGCTATAACAGTCAGTAGTATGAAATGCACCTGTTTTTCATTAATCATCATCTTGTCATCGTTACTGCTCTGTTTCACTATCATCTTCCTCTTCTTCGTCTTCCTCCTGCACAGCGCTGTGCCTCGTCTGGCCACAAAGCGGCGCTAGTTTTCCATCCGTTGTCACTCCCATTGGCTGAATGATTTTGCCCCTTCGCGGGTGTGGTGGAAGGATAATAATAATGAGAGAAAAAATGAATAAAATAAGGCTGCTATATATCATAATGGAATCACCTGTTCACATACTTTCTGAAAAGAAAATCTATGGTGGAATCTGAACACACACACATACCGTGAGAGCCTGTTGAACATATTTATGAGCCTGAGCGCCTCTGCCTCTTTCTCTTCTTCAGTCATTCCTTCCATTGGATCAGGCTGTTCCTCCTCCACTCGTCCTGTCACAGGGTTAATCCTGTCCTTGGCCTGTCTGTACTCCTCCGTGTCTGAGTCAGAGTCACTTGAGTACTGCGGTTGAGGAGAGGGGCCGCGGCCGTTCAAAAGACCCCGTGCCGCCAGCAGCCCTGCTGCATTACCGTAACCGGTGTACTTCACAAACCTGCTCACTGGGAGAGAAAGACTTCATGAATACCATACCAACAACGCTTTTTTAAATGTCACAGAAAGTGCTGCAGGAATGACATTTTTGTAGGCCAAAATCTGGAAATGAATTAGCATTTTAGCACTTCTGGTTCCATTGTCCTAAAGGCAACAGGTTTTTGAATGGATTTAAATGCCTAAAATAGGTTTCTTGCTTAAAACCTTTTAGTGTTATACAATACATCAGTAATACTCCCTTGTGATTTTTAAAAAGCAATTGCTAACAAGTGGACTACAGAGGTCGTCTGGGCCATTAAACATCATCATACCAAACAAGATCGCAAACTATTTTAACTCAAACTTTAAGGTTAAAATGTTTTAAAATAAAGATTAAAAGTGGTGGTGACATTAAAGGAGACCTATTATGCTCCTTTTTACAATATGTATATTGTCAATATAAGTATACAATATAAGTCTTAGGTGTCTCCAGAATGTGTCTGTTAAGTTTAAGATCAAAATACCCAACAGATCATTTATTATTTCTTTTTGAAAATGCTTATTTTGAGTGGAAACAGAAACACACTGTTTTCGTGCATGTCTCTTTAAATGCAAATGAGCTGCTGCTCCCCGCCCCTTTTCTAGAACAGGGATGTGCCTTTACAGCTCCTACCTCAGATTCTCTGACAAAAAAAAACATTTGTTTGGTTTTGATTATCATGTCTGTCACACTGAAATCATGCATTGTAAACCATATTAGTTTAAATGTATGATATACGGTTTTCTGAGCGTACACAATCGAAGCAGGCACACAGAAAGCAGCTGTCATACGGCATGTGAGTACTAAACTAAGTTCTCTTTCATGTCTTATTACACTTAAAGGGGTCATCGGATGCCCATTTTCCACTTTAGGGTCTTAATGAAAAGTCTCTAATATACTTTGATTAAAAATTGACGATCTTGTTTACATTAGCCGCATTTAGCCGCTAAACTTCCTAACTACCACGTTATAAGGAAAGGCGATCGCAAAGATTCATAAAAACAAGGAAAGTTACTGGACTGTGACAGCTGGTCTGAGGTAAAACGCTCATGTCAATCAACTATCGTGGGAACCTCTGTGGGTGTGACGGCACACCGACAGGCATCTGAGAACGGCTCGATTTGAAAAAGGGGATATTATTTTTACAGATTAATTAAAAAACCACTGCATGGATTTTTATCATTATAGGGTAGATTTGTACATACACTGCCAACACACATTAATGTTCAAACAACATGTAAAAGTGAACTTAGTATCCGATGACCCCTTTAAACTGTCAAACGACAGATAAGTGTATGTTAAAAACACAGGAGCTACAAAAACAGTCGGTTATGTCTATGAAGGTTAGGAGATTTAGGGGCAGCAATATTATAATAAGATCCTCTTTATACATCATGGGGGGAGTGAAATCTGAGCAGGTTATTTTTTTCAAAAGCTTGCAGAGAAATGCTAACCAAAAAAAATTCTGGGTAGTCTTTTTCACGTTTTCTGGGTTGGAAGATTAACCCGTAAACATGGAAAAATTCAGATTTTCAAATATATATCACCTTCAAAATCATGCAAGCTTGTAGTAATTTGTTTATAGCCTACATTTAACTTTCACTTCTTGCGATTGTATTTAGGTTTCAGTTGTGTTCATTTGTGAAGATTATCATGATGATCAAAACATGTAAGAATCACACACTTTAGGTGGTCACAGAGCTTATTTTCCTGCAGTAATCCAAAAGACACTTGAAAAATCATGTTTGGTTTTTTATCAAGGGAAGCAGGGTGATGTTAACTTCTGGGTTGGCCTACAAAAATATTTCACCCCTGCAGAACTTACGTGTTCAATTATAACATGCTCATACCATGACACATGAATATGATAATCATTCAGTACCATGGTATATGTAAAGTGTAAATGTCAGTGCACTTTACATGGTTCAGTAGATGCATCTATGTACCATTTTCTTTACAGAGCACAAAGAGAAGCTCAGCCGCACAGTGCTTGATATCAGTGTCAACATGGGTCATTAGTCGCACTAGTTTGCTCCTCAGTGTGTCCCCCTGCTCAGGCCTCATCTCAACATCTCTCAGTGGAGGTAGGATCTGCTCAAAAATAGCACAGGATCAGGCTCCTGGTACACGGCCATGAGAATATCAAGTATATGTTGTGTCAAACTTAAGGTTTCATATTTATAGAGTGCTCCAATGTAATACTTAATAGGCTCAGACCAAAAACAACTACAACGATAACAATAACTATACATTTTTAATAGTAGGGAAGTCCATACCACAGCTATAACAGTAACAGCCCAGCGGAATAATATAGTTGAAATGACTTTCAGAATGAATTTACCAGCTAAACCACATAATTATAAGTTGGTGTGAACACTAATATAATTATTAGTATAGTTATCTTTATAGTTGTCGTTTTTGGTTTGAACAGCCTTTACACACATTGAAATGGTGAAAATGTTTTTAAAAAGCATTTTGAAGTATCGTACCTGCTGTCTGAGGTAGTGCCTAGTTTCCCTGTGTGCTTTGCTGCTCTCAGTCAACAGGTTCAACACTGGAGCCAACTTTTCCTTCAGCTTATGGCCCTGTATAATTCACATTATATATAATGAAATAAATTGTACAAATGCAAAATATGTTGGCCTATATCTACACAAATCTTTATATATGCAGTTGAGGTCAAAAGTTTTCATACACCTTGCAGAATCTGCAAAATGTTCATTATTTTACCAAAGAGGGATCAGAGGGATTAGAGGGATCATAGAAAGTGCATGTTATTTTTTATTTAGTACTGACCTGAATGAGATATTTTACATAGAAGATGTTTACATATAGTCCACAAGAGAAAATAATTATAACAATAAGTTGAATTTATAAAAAAAAAATGGCCCTGTTCAAAAGTTTACAACCCCATGATTCTTAATACAGTGTTGTTACCTAAATGATCCACAGCTGTGTTTTTTTGTTTAGTGATAGTTGTTCATGAGTCCCTTGTTTGTCCTAAACAGTTAAACTGCCTGCTGTTCTTCAGAAAAATCCTTCAGGTCCCACAAATCCTTTGGTTTTTCAGCATTTGTGTGTATTTGAACCCTTTCCAACAATGACTGTATGATTTTGAGATCCATCTTTTCACACTGAGGAACTCATATTTAACTACTGCAACAAACTACAGAAGGTTCAAACACTGATGCTCCAGAAGAAAACACAATGCATTAAGATCTGGGGGGTGCAAACATTCTGAATTTGAAGATCAGGGTAATTTTCATTTATTTTGTCTTCTGGAAAACATGCAAATATCTTCTGTAGCTTCTGAAGGGCAGTACTAAATGAAAAAAAAAAAGATATTTAGGCAAAATAAGAAAAATGTACACATCTTCATTCTGTTCAAAAGTTGTGTTTCCTTCTGGAGCATCAGTGACTGTTTGAACCTTCTGTAATAGTTACATATAAGTCCCTCAGTTGTTCTTAGTGTGAAAAGATGGATCTTAAAATTATATGGTCATTGTTGGAAAGGGTTCAAATACACAAAAATGCTGAAAAACCAAAGAATTTGGGGGACCTAAAGGATTTTTCTGAAGCGGGCAGTTTAACTGTTCAGGGCACACAAGGCACAAAACAAGGCACTCATGAACAACTATCACTAAACAAAAAATATATATATAGCTGTGGATCATTCAGATAACAACACAGTATTAAGAATCAATCGTATGTAAACTTTAAAAAAAAAAAGAACTATTATTTTCTCTTGTGGACTATATGTAAACATTTTTTATGTGAAATATCTAATTTTGGTCAGTACTAAATAAAAAATAACATGCATTTTGTATGATCCCTCTTGTTTTGGTAAAATAATTCACATTTTGCAGATTCTGCAAAGTGTATGAAAACTTTTGACATCAACTGTATATCTCATCTAATAGGAAGATAAACCTTTGGACTGTAAAAGGCATAGTTCATTTAAAAATTACAATTCTGTTTTCAGTGTCATTCCAAACCTGTGAACATTGTTTCTTCTGTGGAACACAAAAGAGGATATTTTGAATAATGTTGGTAACCAAAGAGTTCACATCCACTGTATGGACAAAAACATTTCTCAAAATATCTTCTTATATGTTCCAAAGTTAAAGGTTTTGGAATGGCATGAAGAACAGTAAATGATGACAGAATTTTTATTTTTGGGATGTTATGGAAACTGAACCCCAGTCTATGAGGTCCCTGGAAATCACCCCCTTAAATTTGGCCTCACAAATGGCATGTTCTTGATCTACAGGAACGCTAGACAGTTCAGAGCACTCTTTCTCACTCTGTCCAGTCTCTTCTCCATGAAGAGCAGCAGAGTGTGAACGCAGTCCATGTTGACTCCACCAGACTCCTTCGAACCTTCAGACAGGCGAACAGATAGCAGAACATCCAGGCACTGCAGAGGGAGTGCTGAGAGCACATTTACTGTGTGTCTGTGGATATTCAGCACAGAAGAGTTACAGAGATCAATAGGATGAGACCTCTCAAGACTCACAGTGGTTTGAATCCCACACTCACCCTTGCAGCTCCTCTTTTCTATCCTCTCCCTCACAGGGCACGAGCAGACAGTGACGCAGGACTGCAGCTAGGTGACGATACAAAGCTGCAGCCTCCTGTAGCAGAAGAAGAAGAACCAAAATGTTGACAGTAAAATAAATGTTCTGTTTCCATGGTGGAAATAGCCAATAGCAAAAAGAGCAGCATTTACCTCATCTACTTCCTGTCTCTGCACACTGTAGGTAATGTTGAACAGGGTCTTGAGAATCTCAAGGGCACGCTGAGTCACCTCCTTACACATAGGGGGTGCAGTGAGGTCAGTCAGCACCTCATGTGTTTCACCCCAGCGCACTTCTAAACACTGTTCCAGAGCAGCAGTCAGCATGGACACGCCGCGCTCCTGACAGGAAGAGGACACAGAATGAGTCTCTGAAATGCCCACAGATATGAAACAGGCAGTTTTATGTTCTCGTAATACTTTCTTTTTGTGGTCTTTTGACTACTGTAGTGATACTGCTGGGTTCCTCTAACTGTTGTTTTCATTCAAATGAATTGTTTGATAAAATATGCATTAAACAAAAATGTCAATTTCAAACAGAACTAAATTTGTTAAGTAAAAAAGCAAAAGTTTAGCTAAATATTTCATTGTTTCCCTGTTGAATAAAACTGTAAAATTACTTTATGCATTCATAATAATCATTTAATTACTTTGTACTTTGTATTTAATTACTTTTTGTATAAAATATACAAATACATTAAAGGAGACATCAGATGCAAAAATCACTTTTACACAGTGTTTGCATAAAAATGTGTGTGGACACAACCACCCTACAATGCTAAAAATCCATTTGCTCCTTTTTTTTATCCACAGAAGTCTCAATTATCAAGCCGTTCTGATTTTCTGAGCAGTATGACGTCATACTGCTCAGGCCCCGCCCACAACTGCTGACGGACTGTCCCGTATTAGGCTGTGTGTCCACCAAAGCGTTTTTAGCCAGCTGGCAGACGCGTCGTGAATGAAATGTTTCTCCAAGTATTATTTTTCATAACAATAATATGATAGTCTGGCATTCCATCTGGTAAAGACATAAATACTCAGTGACAAGCAATATTAACATCTCCAATTTTGTTCAGTCGTAGTACAAGCAGGGTGATCGGTTTTAGTCCCGCCCCTCCTCCACTCTGATTGTTTAGCTGACTAGAAAGTGACAGTGATGAGCCCAGTGTTTTACTCAGAGTTCAACATTTTTCAGCTCTCGGCGCCAAAAAAAAAAAATGTTCAGCACGGAAAAGAAGCTCAGCGCTCAGCACGTTCCTGGCATTTTAAAAAACGATGCGCTCCCATTAAGAACAATTTTAAAAATACGCCAACCTTTGGAAAAAACGCTTTGCTCGACATGCAGCCTTAGCATATTAGCAACCAGTTGTATGCTGTCTGCCATTTTCTCCGCGCTCAGGCATCTGTAGCAACAACATCTCGTAAGCAATGCAGGTGTTTTGTAGTTGGATGTAAAAGTGAACATAAGAGTCTTTATTTTCTCCCAAAAACACAAAAAAACAGAAGAGAGGGGCTGGGTGAGCAGTAGCTCATTATCATTTAAAGAGACATGCATTGAAACAGATCACTGTGAACAGAGCTGTTTTTGACATGGTAAAAAGGATGTTGACGAATTTTAACCAAAGTAGGTTGCAGACATTTCATGAAGACCCTAAAGAATCATACCAACTTGTGGAAAGTGGTCATCCAATGTCCCCTTTATTACTATGGTACTATTCATATGTTTTATAGCCCTGATTTAAAAAGGAGAAGTCCACTTCCAGAACAAAAATTTAAAGATAATGTACTCACCCCCTTGTCATCCAAGATGTTCATGTCTCTTTCTTCAGTCGATAAGAAATTATGTTTCTCGAGTAAAACATTCCTGGATTTTTCTCCATATAGTGGACTTCAATGATGCCCCCAAGTTTGACCTTCAAAATGCAATTTACACTGCAGTGATTTTTAAACCGGTCCTGGAAGCACCCCTGCCCTGCACATTTTGTATGTCTCCCTGATCAGACACACTCAATTCATGTTGTGCAGTGTCTACTAACCAGCTAATGAGTTGAATCAGGTGTGTTAGATGAGGGAGACATACAAAATGTGCAGGGCAGGTGTGCTTCTAGGACCGGTTTGAAAACCACTCCTCTAAACGATCCCAGCCGAGGAAGAAGGGTCTTATCTAGCAAAACAATCTGTCATTTTCTGAACAAATTCACAGTTTATATACTTTTTAACCTCAAACGGTCGTCTTGTCGAAGTCTGCGCGAACTGTTTTTTTTCCAGTTCAATACAGTCAATACAGTTAGGGTATGTCAAAAAACTCCCATCTCGTTTTCTTTCCCAACTTCAAAATTGTCCTACATCACTACAGAAGTACCAACCCAGTGTTTACAAAGTGAACATGCAGAGATCAAACACCCTTTACAAAAAAAACATAAAACAGTGATGTTGGATGATTTTGACGTTGAAGAAGAAAACGAGACAGGAGTTTTTCAACATACCCTAACTGTAGTGACCCTGATTACAGACACTACGCATGTGCATCGCAGAGACAAGACAAGACAAGCGTCTGAGGTTAAAAAGTAAAGAAATTGTCAGTTTGTTTAAAAAATGACCAATTATTTTACTACATAAGACCCTTCTTCCTCGGCTGGGATCGTTTAGAGTCATTTGAAACCGCATTTAAACTACATTTTGGAAGTTCAAACTTGGGAGCGCCATTGAAGTCCACTATATGGAGAAAAAATTGAAAATGTTTTCCTCAAGAAACATAATTTCTTATCGACTGAAGAAAGAAAGACATGAACTTCTTGGATGACAAGGGGGGTGAGTACATTATCTGTAAATTCTTTAATTGTTTTTTTTTTAATTATTTAATGGGGAGCCCCTGCTCCATCTTCCTGTGGTCACTGGCCTAAAAAAATTGTACTCCAATTATCTTTGTTTTATTTACAACTTTGAAGAAGTTGTTACAGCGTATATATCAACAACAATATTATAATAGGACCATATTATATATTTGTATCATTGAGTGTTACCTGGCGGAGCTCTATCCTAAGCTCAGGCCGTAAAGCAGTCAACAGAAAGAGAAGCCGCAGTTCATAAAACTGACCGCTCGGAGGTGATGAGGAATGTATACCGTCTTTAAGTCTTTCTGACAGGCCGTGTAGCAACCTGGTGAGTAAAACAGAATATTTATCGACACTGTATTTGGCAAATGCTTCACATGAAACAATTTGAGGCACACCTCAGGATGCTGGCTCTCTCCTGTGCTTTGGGGCTGTTGTAGATAACATTGCACAGGGCCTTCATCGCCTCTTTCCTCCAGACCTCTCCATCATCATACCCCTCCTCTCCCTCCTCATCCTTTTCTCCTCTAACATCCCTCTTTCCTCTTGTCAACAGTCCACAGACACCATCTTTCCTTACGTTTTCATCATAGTGGTCGTTTTGTGTTTCTCTCCCAATATTACAGTTAGATGTTATATTCTGCACACCTCCTTCACTGTCCAAAGACTCAGCACAGGCTGCAGAGACACAGACGCAGGAGGGAGAATCATCTCCTTCCCTGTAACATGTTGGGTGTTGTGTATTGCTGCCATTATTATCTGGATGTGTCTCTGTCTCATTTTCAGAACTGATGTCACTGTGGGAGGAGCCCCACTCTGCCTCCTCTTCTTCATGCCAGGTCGGGAGGGCGGAGATGCCCCCAAGTCGAGCAAGAGTTAGAATGGCATAGTCCGTGATCAGGGGTGCCAGGGCCTTTCGATCTCGTGAGATAATTCGCAGAGTTCGCAGACACACTCTTAAAACGCCTGGCTGTAGACGCATGCGGATAAACCAGATCAGAGCTGCAGCAAGCCTCTGGAGGAGACAGAGAGGAAAAACAATGGGAATTTGGTTGGAATTATTTTGCATTGTATTGGATAGATAGATAGATAGGTATTGAGAAAAATAACTATATGGATGTGAAAAAAGTTTGGGAAAGAAGTTTGACTCACCCTCCGCAGAACAAGATCTGGATCCTCATTCTCATCAGAGTCAAAATCTGAGTCAGAGTCTGGAACACACTCTCTCACTTTATTCCGGCGGAACTGAGAGGAAACAAACATTCACATGAGACATGAGAAAGTGAGCTAAACAGAAAAAAATAAGCTTTTGCAATAATGAAAGGTGACATGGAAAAGAACAGTGTCAGCGTCTGCCCTTCAAACTCAAGATTCAGATTTAAACAGTGGTCTGCTTCTTTACATATAAACAACAGAACATTCAAGTCCATTAAGGACTAACTTAAAAGCTTTAATTTATAAAAGCTTTATTTTGTGAGCACAGCCATCACGAACGGCCGTAACAGCGTTATTGGGAAGCAATAAATTATCTTTCTGACACATGGCACAATAATTGGTGCTTAGTAACAACAAAATAATAAGCTCAAAAGAGTTCATCCGACACAGACACTCTGGGTGTCGGTATGTACAGGTGCCCCAGGGTGAGATAGACGGCGAGTATATTAGTTTCAGATTACAAACCTCTCTCGTTTCTCTTCCTCACAGACGTCTTTGTTTATCTACAGCAAATGCCTACTTTTTTTTCTCTAGGTCATGTGAAGGATTTACCTCTTCCAGCTCTCTTTGCTGTTCTCAGTTCACCCATGTAGGAGAAAGAAAGTACGAAAAATCATGATTAAAAACATGCGTGTGACTATTACATACACTGAATGAAAAGTGAGGGATAAAGATAAGCGAAGGTGGATGAGTGAGATTTACATTATTAGCCGTGTTAATCCAAGACGTGTGTGCCCTCGGATTGAGGGCAGACAGATAAACACACAAACATTAGCACAGACGTTAGAATTTACCTTTCTTCTCTCTCTTTCTTCCACATCAAAAAAGAAACATTGTGAGTTCTGTGATAACAAAGGGAGAATTAAAAGGTGAAATATATATAAGAGGCAGACGGCAGAATTTGAACATCTAGACACATTAAAACTTCACCACACTGCAGAAATTGTAAAATGACTGGATAAGTAATGAGAAACACCCTTCAGGTTTACCCCAGTTCTGTTGTCATGGAAACTGCTAATATCTGAGTGTTGTAGAAGTAGTAGAAGATTCTAACACAGTTTTTTTTTCTGTCTAGCACAGTGATGATCATATTAAGCACGGTATTAATCTTATTGTATATAATTAAAATTCAGCATTTTTGAAATTGTATTTACCTCAGTGTTGTAATCATCCAGATGTATTTGAACGTTGTCCTGGTCGCCTTGTTTGATAAACTGAATAATCTTCTCCACGTCCACAGGCATACTTAATAATTTATAATCAGGCAAAATATAAAATATGTTTTTTTTTTTTAAGTAGAGTACAACCTTATATATTGTTAGAGAGACATTCATATACTTGCACTTACCCTAAACCAGATTTTAAAAATGTCTGATGAGTTTCCTTACAAACGACACGCTTTTTTATTTAGTGTGTCTGTCTTCATATGTTCCTCTTTGTAATCTGACAGGCCTCAGATTTAGCTTTGAGTTTTCCTAAACTAATCCCACCCCATCCTCTCTCACTCGTTCACAACACCGCTCGTAAAACTCCATGATATGCATTTGGTCCTGTCTATGGGCACAGGTTTGCTGTACTGTATCGTCTTTGTTTCTTAATAATGTAAAAATAATATTACTTACTGCAAATTATCCTCAGAAAAGCAGCGCTAATTAGCCAAAAAAAGCCAATAGGCCCAGACAATAGGAACTGGAAAAAGCTTGAACGCTATGCTGGCATTCAGACAACAGTGAGAAAAAGACAGAGGGCTGGAGAGAGAGAAAAAAAAGGAGAGAGAGATGAAGGCAGCACAGGTTTTTTATAAAGCTTAATAGGGGTAATTAAACAAAGTGGGGGTCAGGAAGAGAAAAGCTGGGATGACTGGGGTGAGCTGATAGGGGTAATTATTTGTACTGATTGAAGGTGATTAATTGAGGTTAGTTGTTCAGCTCACTGATGGATCCTCATAAAAAGCAAGAGTCCATTAGAATAGGGAGACTGGACAGAAACAGAGAGAGAGAGAGAGAGAGAGATAATAACCACAGTACTAGTAGGCTGGGACGACACTTTCACTCTTGACAGGACACAATCAACCTGACCAGACAGGAAAGAGTTGCTATTTTGTGTTTCATGATCTGTGAAGTTTTCTCATAAGGAGAATGCACAGACCTGGACTGCTTCTGTTGTCGCTGTGCGCCGGCTCTCTGCTGACCCATAGTGGCGCGTTTGGGAATCGAAGGCTGTGCGGGATTCAGCTTGTGGAAGCGCTGCTGCTCGTCTGTGGTGAAAAGGGGCTCTTCTACCAGCCTGGCAGGCGTGTCAGAGAGCACAGTTTCCGTGAGTTTTGGTACACATACATTTCTGTGCGATAGATTCAGTCAGCTTTCGAGATCTAGACATCTATCCATGTTTTTTTTTTAATTGCTTTGCGTATCAAACATTACGACAACCCAATCGATGTAAATTAAAGTTACTGGGTGAAAAAAGAAACATTCAGTATCTCTCTTTATAAAAAGAGAGAAGAGAGAAGGGGAAAAAAGATAAAAACAACCTAAAATCACAGATTTTGTTCAAATAATGTAGTAGTTTTAAAACGTACCATATTTATTTATCCACTTTATTTTTCCTTTAAAAGTGGCAGCGGCCATTTGTAAATTTTATGGGTCTGGCTTCTGGTCTCATCCGATTCCAGCTATTTTCAGTGTTGCCAAGTCCGTGCTTTTCTGTGGAATTGGGCTGCTTTAACACTGTTGTTTTTTTTTATGTCCGTGGGTTGAAGCAACCCCAATAATGTGATATTTAGCACCAGGAATGTTAATTTTACCAGGGGAACCCTGCCAAAAACGTGTATTTTACACCCTGGAGTGCGATTTTTACCGCTGGACCCCTTTGAAATGCAATTGGGCTAGTTTTGAGTAATAATTGTGCGGGTTTTGCTGTGAAAACCTGGCATGCCTGGCTATTTTTAACTGTACAAAACCAGTATGGAAGCCCATTTCTGCCACTGAATAAAAAAAATTAAAAAAAGGTAATTGCGACTTTTCATCTCACAATTCTGACTTTTTTTCTCAGAATTGTGAGATATAATCTCACAATTGCGTTTTATAAAGTCAGAATTCTGACTTGTTTTCTCAGAAATGCATGATATAAACAATTGCGAGAAATAAAGACAGAAAAACATGCAATTCTGCCTTTTTTTCAGAAAAAAGTCAGAATTGTGACTTTATATCTCGCAAAATGAAGTCAGAAAAACATGCAATTTATTTTTTTTTCTCTCAGAATTGTGAGCTGTTAAGTCAGAATTGTCAGATATAAACTTACAATTGCAAGTTATAATGTACAATTACGAGGGGAAAAAAGGCCGATATGTTATATCTCACAATTCTGAAAAAAGGGACAATTATGAGTTTATATCTCATAATTCTAACTTTATTTCTTAGAATCTTAGAGTTTATGTTTCGCGATTCTGACTTTATAACTCACAATTGCGAGTTTATATCTCACAGTTCTGAGAAAAAAAATCAAAATTGCTAGTTTGTGAGAACAAAAAGTCAGATTTGCAATATGTAAAATCGCAGTTGTGGGGATAAAAAGTCATAATTGTAAGATAAAAAGTCGCAATTACCTTTTTTTATTTCTTATTCAGTGGCAGAAATGGTCTTCCATAGGTTTTGCTGCTTGATATTGCAAATTGGTGTGTCTTACCATATTATTTTAATCTATTATCTTAATACATTAAAAAAATACTAAATAATAATAATAAAAATAATAATAATAATAATAATTAAAAAGTGTCCACATTTACGTACTTACTTTATTTACCAAACCTATATGACAGACAATTACACAGAAAGACAATTACACAGAAATGTGTTGTCAACTATACAGTTTTGGTGCCCAATCTGCCTATTTTTGGAAAAAAAAAAAAAAACTAAGTGTAACAGAGTAGCCTATGATATTTATAGAAAGTTCATTCAGGTCTTTCTGTCTGTGTGCGTTGTGTAGAAAATAAAAAACGATTTAATTAACTGAATTACATTTAATACTATTTGCATGCTACGCCTGTAGCCTGGACTACTTGTGAATCACACTGCTCGTCTTTCAACAGGCGTCATGATGAGGAACAGCGCCCCCTTCCGGCGGCAGACTGGAGTGGCTGCTCAGAGTGGAGAGAGAGGCACTGCCAGAAGCAGTGTTGCAAAGAGAGGCATTGTAGAGCAGTGCTGTCATTTCTACTGTGACTATTATGACCTGGAGAATTACTGTAACACATAGAGAATCTGCTGCATACACCTTGCCTGGGTAATAACTTGCATTATTTAAGTACTGTAGGTCTGGGATATGGTAGGCCTATTTGGATGATACCATTGATTTATGTACAGCAGTGAATGAAAGATCACTTGAAATGTTAAACAATGGAAATGTTTATGATTAAAATTTTTGCATACATTATAAAAAATCTGAGTGTTTTTGTTTTTGTTGCACAATATGGATGTTTATTGTAGGCCTGTTTAATTATTGTTATATTCCTGTAACTCAAACAGAAAAAACATGGCGCTAGCAACACCAAAGAGATGGGTTTGATTCCCAAGGAATGTACCTGCGTACCTGCCAAGTAGTTCAAAAAAAATAAAATAAAAGCGCATAAAAAATTTAAGTATTACTGAAAACAATCCATATCTTCATGGCCAGAAAAATCAGGATACTTTTCATGATAGTTTTAGTGTTAACTTTTTTAACTTTCAAAAGAATACGGCAGTTTTATTTAAAAAAAATAGTGCCAAACAAAAACCTAGTTATTATTCGGCTGCATTTTAAGAATAAGATGGCATAATCGTACTATATTAGTAAACTATATCGTACTTACTAAACAGTACTGTTTCAAAATTACTTAAATATCAGGTTCAAACAGTCGCCATTACGACTACATGGCATTTTTTTTATTTATTTATAACTGTGATCATTTAAACCCTAAATTACTTTGTAGATTTTCTACTTTCGAGTATATTTCTGTCATTACGTAGACATTTCCATTCACCTCTACGTCGTCGCCACGGAAGTAGTCTTTGATGAAAAACACCATTTCCCATAAGCCCATGCCGGCAGTTTCACAGAAGGGAAAGCAAAATGGCGGAATCGGATGGGATGGGCCTCTTATTGTGTTCCTTAAAGAAAAATGTTTTGTGCCTCTGCGTGTCGTTTTAAAGTTAACAAAAACACTGTGGCGGGTTTTAGCAGGTCATCAGCTTTGGGATTTATCAGCCGGCTCATCTCTGCACTATGAAGGTAAACGGCTCTAATAGCTTGACTAACTTAGCTAGCCAGCTAACCCCTGTGGACGACAAATTGTAGGCTATAAATAATTGCTGCTAGTGCGAGGAGGTTGCTTAAAACGAAGCACAGATAAGAAAGTCCGCTAGTAATACTCAGTGCATTCAGAATGCGACATAAAGTCTTGCTGGTTATTTTATGACAGTTAACAAGTGAGTACATAGGTTGGCAAACACTGCAGTGGAGCACACGTACTAGATAGCATCGTCTGTAGCATCATCTTACATCAGTTTCATTCACTGAAGGCGATCAGTGCTGTCACTGGGTCAAGAATCGAAGTCACGGTGTTGAATGTCAATGCAGATCAAGCTTTCTCATCAGTTTATAAGAGTAATCAAGCTCCCCTGAGTGCTCTTCAAGTTACAGGCAGAGATTTAATGCAGAAGTAGTTTTGTCTCATCTCTCAGATATGATTATCATAACGGGTAAAGCTTTCTGATGGCCCAGAGCTCTTGTTTCAGATGTAGGTTATTTATTAACAACAGTATTGTCTGCTGCGTGTAGATGGGAACAGATGGACAGGCTGAAAAGGACAAAGGAGAAATTGTGCCAGGCAAGGTAAGTGACATATCATTTAATTAGTACAGGAGCAATTTGGATAGTCACTGATCATGTACTGTAGGCAATCTGCATGCACAGTACTCTCTGCAGTTAATGTCTTCTGTCTTGTCTTCTTGTAGTCACAATCTGAACAATGTTCTGATGAAGAGGAGGAAGTGGAGTCTAGAGCAAACAGAAGGACAGCTGGCTTAAGATGTTTCCAAGGAAACAGAGAGACCTCAGAGGATGAGCCTAGTGAACTGGTAAAATTATTTAGGCAATTTACATAATTGTAAGTTATTAAGTTCAGTCCTGTTACATGCTTTGAAATCGGTGACCCTTGAACCATTTTTTTTTTGTTACACTCTTTTAGGGGGCTGCTGTTGTTACTTTATCTGAGCCTGTATTTCTTGTGCCTCTGCTCAGCTCACAACCTCAGTACCTGGACTGGTAAGTGCTTAAGTTTGCTTTTTATGTACTTTGAGGGATGTTTTTGTTTGAAAACGCATCTTTTTCTCTCCGTTTTGGCCTTTTGTCTACACTGAGACGGCGGAAGAAAACTGAGCTTTTTGAAAACGCTCTCCAAAGTGGATAAATTTGAAAGCGCCATTTTCGCGTTGCAGTGTGGACTGTGAAAACGGAGGCTTTTGAAAATGATGACGCATGTTTAGTCATGTGACGCATATTTTACCAACAGATATCTATGTTTATACCGGTAATTGTGGCTGTTATGTGCTATTCACTTCTACACTGCTGCTAAAGATATATTTGTATGCTCTTCACATTACAGTCCTAAAAAGATGACGGAATATGTACTCAGTTGCTGTCCTGACTCCTGCAGCTAAACGTGAGGGCAGCTGCTTTTTAGATCAAATACGAGAGTGCGCGACATGGATGCGTCAGTGAATTATGAGATGTTTTCGTAAATAAATTGATCCTGCCAAAAACTGCGCTAAAACTTCTTATGTCTGTTCCGTCTGTATCATCTAAGTGAGTTTTTACGCATGCGCAGTATGGCGAATTTAATGTTTTCCTACGTTTCAGTGTGGATGAGAAACATTTGGAAAACGCTTGAAAACGCTAGTGTGGACGGAGAGCGTTTTAAAACAAAAACTCCGTTTTCAAATGTTTAATGTAGATGTAGCCTTAGTGATGTACTTGTTGAAGCAGTGTTTAATCGCCTTTGAAAGGTGCTGACCTATAAAGAAAAAACGTTTTACACATTTTAAGTCTTTTAGACTATGAGTCTATTTTTGAGTCTATTAGACTATGATCTGTCCTTTACAAGACGGGTTTAGATTTAGAGACATGACTGAGTGTCATATTGTGTATTTCACTGGTGCATATTCTGTTTGTTGGGAGAGTAATCAGATTTCATCAGTTTTTTTCTTCTGTATTGAAATATTATTTGTTCTGAATTTGTTGTAATCTTAATCATTGTAAGTGTGTAGTTTGTTTTGGCACTTTAAAGGGATAGTTCACCCCAAAATAAAAATTTTGTCTTTGTTAGTAATTGTTTAATTACTTATCCTCATGTCGATTCAGACCTTTAAGACTTTCAAGGCCCAGAAAGATAGTAAGAACATCGATAAAATGTCACTTCAGTGGTTCAACCGTAATGTTATGAAGCTACAAGAATACTTTTTGTGTGCAAAGAAAACAAAAATAACAACATTATTCAACAATTTCTTCTCCTTCGTGTCAGTCTTCGACAAAAAGTGTTCTCGTAGCTTGAGAAATTTGAGGTTGAACCATTGATGTCGCGTTGACTATTTTAACTATGTCCTTAGTATCTTTTTGAGCTTTGAACTTAGTAGTTGCATTGCTTAACACTTAAAAAAATGTTAATGAAATTTTGCATTATTTTTACATTTTTTTTTCTCAGGGGCAGAGAAAATGTTAACAGTGCAAGTAAAATTCTGAAATACTGGCTTAACCGGGTCAGCCAGAAAATAAATTGTTTGGAGTTAGACAGTGTAACTGAACATCTATAAACTTTCTCCTATTTTTTCTTCTCCTTTAGTGACTTTGATGTGGAGCTAACAGCAGAAGTGAAAGTAGAGAATGGCGCATCTCTTGCTTTGTTGACATCTGTTACCCCAAATCTTAGTTACCAGAAGCCAGGTAGGTTTAAATCCATAGCTTGCCTAAGATAATGTAAATATATTTGTCAATATTTGAAGTGGATCAAAAAAGTTAATCAAAGTTGTCCTAAGACAAGAGCGGGTATTGTTTTGGTTTCAGGACAACTTTGATGAACTTTTTTGATCTACTTGTTGACTACTGTAGTACTGTGTGGTCAAACTAATTCCTTTATTTTCACTGTCTTTCTTAGGGTCCTTCTTAAATGAAAATATTTGCTTTCCACCATCCTTAAGGGAAAAGAGAGTTTCTATAGACAGTTTTTTGCCTTCAGGCTCTTTTCCTGGATGTTACTCAAGTGTAATTCAAGCCTTGGGACAGATGCAACTGCCCTATTCCCTTAAAAACTCTAATAGTGTTGTAGAGATGGCCAAAAGCCCTCTCCCCTCATCACCCTCCAACTCACCATCATCTCCTTCGTCTGCTCCCTCTTCCCCCTCCTCCTCCCCTTCATCGTCATCTCCTGGTGGGATGGGTACAAACTACCGTGAGGATGAGGACAGAGGCCATGCTGGAGACAGCAGGGTCAGCAAAGGAACTGGAGACTTTGTGTCCTCCACTTCGTCCTCTATGGTGCCATCATCAATGCCTGTGCCACCTTCTTCTTCTGATCCCTCACTCCATACATCTTCATCATTCACACATCCATGCAATGAAGGACAGAGCGAGAGTTTAGAGAATGACATATACGACCCCTTTCACCCAACTGAGGGTGAGGGGGAGAGAGACCGGGCATCCACTGAGGACGAGGAGGAGGAGGAGGAAGAGGTTGATAAGTATGATCCATTTGAACCGACAGGTTCTCCGGCCTCTGAAACAGAGGAGGAGAAAAGATGTGTGGATGAGGAGAATGAAGGAGGGAGCAGCATTAATAGCAAAGTGAATGCTGTGAAAGCTGATAGAGCATTGGAAATGGGGACACCTGCTGGCACAGAGGTGGGTCCTCCAGATTCAACAGAAGTTGACGCTCCATCTTCGATGTTCAATGATTTACCTTTAGAACTCAACAGCAAGCGATCCATCAAAGACAGAATAAGGGAACAAGGGAAAAATCAAAGAGAACAGGGAACAGACTCTGAGCACTCTGAGATAGAAGAAGGAGAGATAGTGGGAACCAATGAAAGAGGAAGAGAACGAGTGATTGAGAGAAGGAGAGAGGTGTTGCTTCCATCTTCAAGCAGTCCATCTTACCTTCAAGCAGGTGTCCCAAAACCTGAGAGGATCTTACGGGTTTTAGAGGGTGATGGGTTTGTATCTGTTCGTGCTGATGAAGAATGGGAGAGGGAACCAGTGGCTTCTGTGGGAGTGGGAGATCTGAGACGAAAACTGACAAGTAGGAGGAAAGAGAGATTCAGATCATGCCCTTCTTCTGCATCCATATCCCCGCCGCCTGTCCCTGTTTTGCCTTTGCCCTCCCCTTCCTTTCCCAATTCTCCACCTCTATCCACTGAAAAAGGGAGGAGTCGCAAATCCTCCAAGAGTTCAAAAGACAGGGATAGACGCAAGCGGAAAGAGGGAAAAGGAGAGAAGGAAAGGAGGAAAAAAAGGAAAGAAGGAAAGGAGTCAGGTGAAGGTAAAACAGAAAGCAAAGAGAGGGACCGTGAAAAAAGGATTGTGAAAGAGGACAAAGACAAGGATAGGGATAGAGGGAGAAGCAGCCGAAGTGATAGTCACAAGAGGAAAAAGAGACGCAGGAGCACTCCAGAACATTCCTCCCGCTCCCACTCCCAGAATGCCTCACGACACACACACAATCGGAGATCTTGGTCTAGCCACTCTGAGGATCGCCACAAAGACAGAGACCGAGATAAAGAGAGGGAGAGAGAGCGAGAAAGGAACCATGAAAGAGACAGGGATAGGGACCGGTGGCGAGATGACAGGGATAGGGAGCGAGACAGAGACTCTAGAAGAAGAGATGAACGAAGGAGAGATAGGGATGATGATATCAGGAGGTCAAGCAGCCGAGAGAGAGGCAGTACAAAGAGGAGCCAAGGAAGCAGTGACAGGAGAGACAGAGAGAATGACATGGTTAGAGACAGAGATCGAGACAGGGACAGGAGAAGAGATATTAGACCTGTTGTTCCCCCGTCTATTCAGGATCTCAATGGCTCTGATCTTTTTGCGATTAAACGTACCATCACTGTTACCACCACTACAACGACCACCACAGTACCAGGTTCACCACCCCGTAGCCAACGGCGCTCCCGCAGCCGATCCCAGAGCTCAGACAAACATCGTAAGAGGAAGAAGAAACGAAGGAGAAGATCAGATGATGAGGAAACGAAGGACGACGAGCACAGGAGCAGGTCCCGACCCACCTCCCTTACGCCTCCTCGTTATCATGGATATGAATCAGACCGTCTTTCGGATCGTCCTGATATAGATATGCTCTCTTTGGATGGGGAAGCACTGGATTCAGACTATCCTTCACTAGAGGACTCACCACTACTTCCTCCTCCTCCCGAGCCTCCTCTACCCAGTCCTAAAATTAAATCCGGAGCACCCAAAACTGGCCGGCATCATCTAAAGAAGAAATCCAGATCTAGCAAGACAGTTGGTCAGTCTGAGTCCACCTCCTCCTCTTCTTCTCATAGACCAAAAGCCAAAAGTAAAAATCTTCTGTCATCTCTCTCACCACCTCTTTCTGCATCCTCAGGCAACACCACTTCCCTCCAGCCCACAGCATCCTCATCCACTACTAAGCGAGGACGGAAAACCGGCAAGGAAAAAATAGGGAAAAAGGATGCTGGGCGTTCTGGCAGGTCCAAGAAACTCAGTGGTGGTAGCAGAAAGGGTAAGCTACAGTCTAAAGTGTCTGTCCTGGTGCGTGAGGGTGTTAGCAGCACAACTGGAAACTCTGGAAAGTTAGGCCTTGACCTCCTTGGACCTGGTGGTGTTGTAAGTGGAGCTTCAGGGCCCTCAGTTGTTGGTGGGTCGATTGCTGTGGTTTTCCGCCGAGACAATGAAAGCCGATCACCGTTTCTTAAGCCCTGCTCGGAGACACTGGCTCTTCCCGGGAGAGGCAAAGACCCAAGTAAAACTGGGAAACAACATAACATACTCGGGCCTCCATCATCAACAAATCCGAGTGCACTAAAGTCGAAGAAAGCCAAGCCAAGCTCTGCTACATCCACGTCTTCATCTGCCTCTTCCCCAACTTCCTCACTGGCAGCGAAACGTAGAAGGAGGCCTGGAAAGAAGCCCAGAGAGAAAGGGATAAGTGTGGATGGAAGTGATTCTAAAGGCGTTAATAGTAATTGTAGCACGGTTGGTGGTGGCTGGCCTGGAGTGTCAACAGAAATGCAGCCACTGGTTGGGGTTGGATCCAAGCCATCCAGTCCTCCTTCAGCTCTTCCCGGTCCCACCCCCTCCTCGTCTTCATCATCCTCTACTTCCTCGTCAGCAAGTATTCTTCCTCCATCCTCCTCACCACCACACACATCCCCGTTGTCTTTGCCTCCATCTCGAGATACTAGAGAGTCATCCCCAGACTCTCAAACTGTTGATAGCAGCTGCAAGACACCAGAGCCTTCATTCCTCTCAGAGGAGGGCCCTGGTCAGTCCAAAGCCTTGTCTCTAACACCCTCAAAATCCCCTGCTAGCCCTCCCGGTCTGCTGTCATCACAGATCAGGGGTGATACCATATCCCAGTCTACTTCCAGTGCTAAACCTCTCCCACCAGATGATCAAAAGGGCTCACCACCATGCTCAACTTCAACAGCTTTGGTGTCGGCCTCTGTCTCTCATTCCAGTGCTCCTCTGGCAAATGACCCTTCTTCATCCTCCTCTTCTTCAGTATCCTCATCTTCTGTTAACAAGCCACCACCACCTCCGCCTCCACCCCCATCAGCCCCGCCATTACCCTGGAGTCTACAAACTGGAGTGGACTGCACTGCTGGAGGTGTTTTAGCATGTGAGTGCTTAAGTAATTTCCTTTTGACATGCATTTTGAATTTATAGTGGGATTAATAACCATAATGTTCTGCTGTTAAATTACTTTTCAGTGACAGCTCTCCTCTTCAAAATGGAGGAGGCCAATATAGCCAGCAGAGCCAAAGCACAAGAGTTCATCCAGGCAACAAGTCAGGTAAAATCTGTGATATTATTAAGGGGTGGTCACACTGCACTTTTTGTTCCATTGACTTCTATTCTTATGAATGCAAATTCAGGAGAATGGGAACGGAAGCTCATGTGAAGAAGTTTACAAAGTTCAAGTTTAGTGAATTCTGACCTGCAATTTCGTATCATATGAAGACATGGCCAATAAAAGATTTATATGATAACCTTGATCTTTTAACTGAATTAAAAGAAAGCAAACTTTAAAACTGCAAGATTGCATCACTGTTACATAAAAATAGAATAGATATGCATTTTTAAAAATAAGAGTGTTCTTGTTCTTTGCAGTGTCTGCAAAAATTGTGCTTGTTTTGAAGTCTAGTGTGACTGCCCCTTAATTTTTATTTGAAATAGTATTGCTTTTCCTTGTACAGTGATTCCAGAATAAATCTGTATTCTGTTTTAAAAAAGCTCTACCAAAGGCCTTATGTCTAGCTGATTGACAGTTTCAATTACTATTGATTGGGAAGTAAATTAATTAGTTACTTATAGGGTTAGTTCACTTCCAGAATAAAAACTTCCTGATAATTTACTCACCCCCATGTCATCCAAGATGTTCATGTCTTTCTTTCTTCAGTTGAAAAGAAATGAAGGTTTTTGAGGAAAACATTCCAGGGTTTTTCTCCATATAGTGGACTTCAAGGTAAAAAAATTGCAGTTTTAGTGCTGCTTTAAAGGGCTCTACACAATCCAAGCTGAGAAAAAAGGTCTTATCTACTGAAACAATTGGTCATTTTCTTTAAAAAAAAGTATATACTTTATAACCAGTCTTGCACTAGCTCAACTTCACACATTTTGTAGTCACGTTGGAAATGTCATGCGTGATGTAGGTGGAAGTACAGACCCAGTGTTTACAAAGCGAACGTGCAAAGAAAGTCAGACGCCCTTTACAAAATAAGGTCAAACAACAATGTCGGATGATTTTAAATTTGGAGCAGAAAATTAGATGGATTTTTTTCCCGCACTACCCTAACTTTTTGAAATGAAGTACACAGACAAAGAACTAACCAAGCATGACCTTTCCAACACGATTACTTAATGCGTGAAGTCACAGGCGCCCATTGCAGAGCAAGTGCGAGATGAGCATTTGTGGTTAAAAAGTATATAATTTACTTATTTTATTTTTTTTTTAAGAAAATAACCAATTGTTTTGCAAGGATAAGACTCTTATTCCTCAGCTGGGGTCGTGTAGAACCCTTCGAAGCTGAATTGAAATTTGGACCTTCAACCTGTTGATCCCCATTGAAGTTATATGGAAATCCTGGAATTTCTTTTTGACTCAAGAAAGAAAGACATGAACATCTTAGATGGGGTTAAGTAAATTGTTAGGAAATTTTCATTCTGGAAAAGGAAAAAAAGGAAAGGACGTGACGTGTGGCCAAGTATGGTGACCCATACTCGGAATTTGTGCTCTGCCCGAGCAGTGGGCAGCCATATTGCTATTGCTGCGGCGCCCGGGGAGCAGTTGGGGGATCGGTGCCTTGCTCAAGGGACTCACCTCAGTCGTGGTATTGAGGGTGGAGAGAGCGCTGGATATTCACTCCCACCACCTTCAATCCCTGCCGGACCTGGGACTCGAACCTGCAACCTTTCGGTTACAAGCCCGACTCCCTAACCATTAGGCCACGGCTGCCCCGAAGTGAACTAATCCTTTAAAAGTGAAAAATAAAATTGTAAGATTCTCCCCCTTCAATTTGCACAGATTCTCTCTCAGGCCAATCAGAACCAGTCGCAGCCACACCCTCCTTCGTCATCCTCATCTGTCTCATCACAAGTTCCTCCACCTCCGTCACATGCTCCACCCCCAGGACCCACTCCTGCACAGTTTATTCTTCACAGCTCTGTCCCATTGGTTGGCTGTACCAAAACTCCTCCCTCACACTTGCACCCTGGACTCTCAATGGGTGGAGGCTGTGCTCAAACTCCACCGCCTCCATTGCCAGTGGGAATGACAGGGCCAACAGGGGGCAGCGATACAGGCTGGGATAATGAAAGTAAAGACCCTGACAAGGTATCAGCACTTCACTCTCTTTGTTTCACCCAACAGGTCTTGCTTGCATCCTATACATTTCTGTACCTCTGTAAATAGTGCTTTGAATTTAAATCACTTTAAAGTTCAGGTGCAATGTGAATACAAAGACTGGTTTTTAATAGTGTTTTTTTTTTTTTTTAAATGTGGGCCAAACATTAATTTAAGGCCAAAAAGATATCGCTTGATAATTTAGTTTTCTTGCTTCCTATTTCAGATTGTGACCCTGGACCACAAAACCAGTCATAAGGGTCATTTTTTTTAGATTTATACATTGTATAAAAGCTAAATAAATAAGCTTTCCATTGATTGCTAGGATAGGACAATATTTGGCTAAGATACTATTTGAAAATCTGAAATCTAAGGGTCAGAAAAAAATCGAAATATTGAGAAAACTGCATTTAAAGTTGTCCAAATGAAGTTCTTAGCAATGCATATTACTAATCAAAAATTAAGTTTTTATATATTTACAGTAGAAAATTGACAAAATATCTTCATAGAACATGATCTTTACCTAATATCCTAATGATTTTGGGCATAAAAGAAAATTCGAAAATTTTGACCCATGCAATGTATTGTTGGCTATTGCTACAAATATATCTGTGCTACTGTTTTGTGGTCCAGGGTCACAATTAATTGCATTTGCGTCAATGTTTTTTTTTGTTTGTTTGTTTGTTTTTTGGCCAAATCATGCAACCCTATCTATAAGAATCTAAATCAGTTGTTTTTGGTAGTATCTGAAGAAGCTCCACACCCAGGAGAGGGCAGTAGAGGAAGTCAAATTGGCCATCAAGCCGTACTACCAGCGTAAAGACATCAACAAAGACGAATACAAGGATATCCTACGGAAAGCTGTGCACAAGGTAAATATGACTTCAAGATTTCCGGCATGCGATACTGTGCCACTAACAAATATCTGGAAAGCATGACTAAATCTGTTTGGTTTTTTTTTTTCCTCACAGATTTGTCACAGCCGAACAGGTGAGATAAACCCAGTTAAAGTGAGTAACCTGGTCAAGCTCTATGTCCAGAGGTACAAGTATTTCAGAAAGCATGGCCGCAAGATGGACGAGGAGGAAAAAGAGGACAGAGAGTCTGCCACGATGCATTCCTCAACATGATTGGACAGAGACTGTTTATTTCTCTCCATCTGGTCGAACAAGTTTGCGAAATCTCCTCCCCTGCACGTGTTTGGGCCCACTGTGGCTATTGAGTGACAGTCCTTTGTTATATTGCTCTGTTGCCCCTATGTGTTGACATCATGTAAACTTGAGTACTTCACCCTCCTCCCCGTCTCTCTTTCTTGTCTTGCTATAAATATGTATGAATATAGAAAATGTGGTATGACACAAAGTATACTGAACGAATTCTAAAATATACAATCGAGAGGGAGAGATAAAGATGGCACACACACTTTCTTACACGTTCAACCTGTATATAGTTTAAGTACACTACATGGGTGTTCTTTCTTCCTCTCTCCCTTTCAGAGAAGGGTGCACATTTTAAATAGTCAGCTAGCTTACACATTTATTACTATTGAGGTTTGGAGAGCGAAAGAATGAATGAAAGGGCTGAGAGCAGTGTGTTAACGTTCCCCGTCAGATTTTCTTTAAAACTAGGATTGCAAGTGCAACCTGATTCTTCTCACTGTGTCGGAGAGCATTCATTTGTAAAGGTGCTACTCAGACACACAACACATTTTCAGATTTTGAGACAGCTATGGAATGGAGGATACGTATCGGTTCCATCTCTCATAGGACAGTGAATGTGTATATACATGGAGCAGACTGATGTTTGGTGACCTTTGTTTTGTTTTTGTTTTATACTTCAATTATAGACAGCTGAAATTTAAAAGTACTCTGACAAGATGTCATCACCTAGCTAGAGGATTTGTTTTACCCAATCAAAGCTTCATATAATATAACTGAATTGGCAGAAGACAGTCAATGGAAGAGGTACTACAGTGTGAATTTGAATGGTTGAGATAAATGCATGTGTTTTGGATTTTATTTGTACTTAAGCAAACTGTAGTGATTTTGAAGGTCACATGAGAGATAAACTTGTGCCCTAACTTCCAAAAGAAGACGTCCGACTCTTTTCTTGATCAAACCAACAGTTTGATGAGCATAAAAGCAGGAGTTTAACATAATTTGTGATTTATTTCTTACCTGTTCTAGGTGTACGTATGACTTATCTAAAAGCTTGCCATATTATTGAGTTACACACTAAAATCTTATATAGTACAGACATTAGTTTGTGTCTTTGCTATTATGACGAATTTATGCAATAGTTATGCAATTTGCAGGTTACGTAAATGCAAACAAACAAAATTAAATTAGCAATGTAACTACACTGTAAGGGAAAAAAAAACAGATAATGTCTTACATAATTTTTTTATAGAATTTTTGTTAAACCATAGAACATAATTCAATTGGTAATTCAAAATATGGGTAAAACACCTTTTAAAAAATACTGAAAATTCCTTCGTATTAACGGTACATTGGACCATATTTTTACAGACTTTTTTTTAGTGTACAATGTTTCAAATGTAGCAAGTGGGACAGTGCTTTTTCATAGAGAGATTAGGGAGACTAAACCACAATGGCAGTCAGTTGTTAGAAATTTAGAAATATGCATAGCTTGAGGGTGAAAGCCTCCTTGAAATCCGCTGAAGACAAAACAAGGACTGTCTAAAGAAAGTATTGAAAGGTTAAATACTTAAATTGTCCATACAGATTTCTGTAAACTAAAAATCATGGAAGAACAGAATTCAAGTACAATAGTTTAACACTTATTTGAATAGGTGAGGGCTGGTATAGTTTGTTCATTTGTAGATAACAGGCAAGTTTTAATTCTATAAATAACGCTTTGTTCTGATTAAGAACTATGTTAAACATTGATGCCATTAAAGTTTGTGAAATATTATACAACATAATTATTACATTGCCTAATATTAAAATCCAGTTCTGAGGAAGTGGAAATGCACTTGGTAAGTAATTAACTTTTGGCAGTGGCTATTAGCACTAAGTGTAAGTAGCGATACAGGCTATTTACACTAAGTGTAAATAGCAACTGGATGCTTATTTACACAAAGTGCAAATAGACTCTATTTACACTAAGTGAAAGTAGCATTTTTCTTAGCGATAGATGCTATTTATACTAAGTGCAAATAGCTATCGATTCTAATTACACTATGTTAAAATAGCAGGATTTTCTGCTATTAATACTACTTATTGCAAATGGGGGCAATTATTTGCACTTCAGTATTGTAGTACATTATGAAACAGTTTGCAATAGTAATTTATTGAGTGTAAACTATAATTTTATTTGCACTTGGTATAAATGTACACTCTGTTGCTTTCTTTCTTTTTTCGTGCTTTAAAGAGTTTTTGCATGCACATGGTAGCAATAAAGTGGACATTAAGATTTCCAAAAGGACACTGAAGCTGACGTCCTCCATCATGATGACCTGTTGCTGAATTTAAACACACCTGTAGGGGAGAGCAGGATGATTCGAGCCTGTGGGGAAGCTGAGCCACCCCTTGTTTCTAGGAAACCTTAAACAAAATTAGGTGATATGACCACACGTATTTTAAGAGTAACCCATTTTACCAACCCTGTGATGGAGAGAGGCACATGGAATTATTGGTAACTATATTTAAGTTCATTTGCTGTTCAAAGTGATTTTTGTATGTTCAAGGACATGCTTGTTGTGTCTAAACAATTATAGACAAATCTGAAAAAATATCACATATGTGTTTGTGCTTAGGAGGTTATAATATAATATGGATCCTAACCCAACATCTTGAGCCACAGGTGTGGAAACTCCCTGGATGAATGGTCAGTCCATCACAAGTGTCGCATGAAGATTTTCAGAGGTCATTTTTGTTGAATTTCTCTTCCTTTAAAATAGCATGAGGTGAAAATGTCCAGTTTTACTTAATCATTATCAGTTTACTTAAGCATAATCATTGGCAGTTTAACTCCATATGGCTCAGTTTACCTCTCACTGGGGGAAAGTTGAGTCAAGAGACCACAGTTTATTTTATATCCAGAGTGATTATTCTCAAGGATGCATTGTTTATTTAAGGTGACCCATAACTGTCATGTGCTTGCTTTAAATATGTTAAAAGTAAAAACCAGCCCAACTCATCCTGCTGTATATACACTGTATTATACATTTAAGTGAAATAGGTACTATACAGTCATCTGAGCTATAGTCACCACTATGGGCACAGACCTTATAATGAAGCGAGTCCTGATCCAGATTTTTCATAGTGTATAGGCTAATTATAACTTCATTATATGGTGGTGGAAGGGAAATGTTTATTGCTAACTGTGAACAATGTGTTGAATTAGTGCATTTCATTGTCATGTTTTGTTCTGTACTAATCGGGCGGACCGGCAAAAACATTTGGAGTACTATAGACTGCCAAAAGTTATAACAAATCAAGGAGAAGAGTGCAAAAAACTGTCTGAGGAACAAAACGTGTTTGTGGTTGGCCAAACTGAACCAGAATTTCCAGAATCTTTACATCATTTGTGTTTGTTCTTATCAATTCCGGTCAGGCAGGTTAAACATTAGGCTAATATCTTAATTATTACTGCTTGTACGTATCTTTACCACCTAGTAGCTTTAATTTGTCAAACTATTGCACCCTTTACGGCTTACTAAGTCCATCTCTATATGATTTATTAGCTTCCACACATTTTTTCCAATGGTTTAAACAGCATAAATTAGCAGAACAATGTATTCAGTGGTACATTAACTGTGCAATCAACGCTGTTGTTTATATCCGAGTATCTCCAATATGGCCGCGCAAAACCGTGACATAAGGGTAAACCCTCTATTACAGGCATTTATAAAATGTATCATTTTAAGTACTTAGCTCTTTATTTCTTCACTTTTATTTATTTTTATTTTTTCTAATTTTTTTCGAAAGCAATTCTTGAATCTTGTGGTATTTGAATCTTGCAGGTGAGACCTTAATCCAATCCAATTCTTTACTTCCTGGAGCTTAAACTAACTTCAGTCAAACCAGCATAACTGGCCACGCCGAAATGACATCTTAAGGTCAATAGTACTTCAAAAAGACACGCCTGCAGGAATGTGAAAAAGTGGAAACCTTTTCTCATAACCAGAAGTATCCGGTTTTTAACAGCCTACATAACGAAATAATATAGCGGGAGTACGTATTTATCTTTACAGCAAATGTGACACTTACCTATATCAATGGTTACGAATCACAGTTTATCTGCAAATGTGGAAACTCCTATCATATTCTTCTACTACTCTTATCAAGCCTGCATATTTGTTTTCTTTGCCCTCACCGCCCACGTCTTTGCTTTAATTCAACTGTACAGACCATCATAAGCGCGTACTGGAATGCGTCCAGGCGCGTGAGACGTGTAGTGTGGGCGGGGCTTTCAAATTTACTGCTTTAGAAAAAGTTACATTAAACATCTCCGGAATCCGGTTGATGGCAAACTACAGCACAATTGGATCTAGAATCTCCATGGAGCTCATCTGAAGAATAATTGATACCTAAGGAGCCTACACTTAAAGACGGACAGATGATTAAAATGAAGATAATTGAGAAAGAGAATGAAGGAGGTGGAGGAGAGAGAAAGTCCGAAAACGATCAGGTGTGTTTGATACGTTATTTATGTAAATAGTGTTATTTGGCAATACATAATGAAAATAGTCACCTAAATATTTCTCAGTACGAAAGTAGGATGGCAGTATTTATATTGTTCATGCTTTGTCAAGTTCATATTTGAATTTATTCATATTTATTTTGGCACTGTATTAAAATGTCATAAAACGTTTAAAACGAGGTGGCTTTCCACAATCCACGTGCAAAGCGCTACTTAGGAGAAACTCTTAAAATGGCAATTTACTGACAATAGTCCTGCTGGGGCTGGTTGCATTAAAAGTTTAGACTAGTCTTAAAAGTTAGTCATCTAATTTTTTTTTTCTCCAAGACTGGTCAAAATTTGACCAGTTTTAGTTACATTAAAATTTAGTCTAAGTTGAATCCAAAATATAAGACTTATTACCCCTTACTTAACTGCTAGTTGGTCAAACTAGTTCTAAAGACACTGTCTTAACATAGAGACTAAGTTTATGCAGCTGGCCCCTGTAGGCCTGTAAGAAACAACAGACGCCCAGAGTCATTTTGTGAGTGCAGTCTTGCGTACACCCACTTGTAAAAAGTTGAATGGCAAAGCTTTGTCCTCCCAAGCTATTTCATGTTACCATACCACAGTTTGATATTTTCCTGCACCTCTGCATATTTGTTTAGTAGATGCTTTTATCCAGTGGACTGAGAACAATATAATTAGAAGCAATTTATCAAAGGCAGAAAGTACAATCATGCTGCCACTCTTAATAAATTTCAATAAGTCTCCACCTTAATATTTAAAATGTATTAGGATATGCATCTTAACAATTGTAAGCTACATGCAAATGTAATGTCTGTTTTAGTGGCCTTTCCAATCAGGTCTGGATTGTCTCTGATGTTGCTGAGGAAAGTCACATGAAATGATTAACCCAGCTTTCGCCATTTAAAGCACTATATTAAAGTTATAAGCTTGCTTAACAAGTTTTTGCACTTGCTCAATGTACAGGACGAAGATCTGGAGACCTATTCATACATATACATACATACGTATACATGCACACATATATGTATTTTGTCTGTCTTTACAGACATGTTTACATTTCATATACAGTGTGTGCATAATTATTATGCAAGTTGATATTCTAGTAATTTTTTCAGTCAATTTTAATAATTACTATCAATTTTGTATTTAATCATTTATAAGTGTTATATAATTGTTAACAAGGGCTGGAAGTAAAAAATACCTTACACTGAGGTGTGCATAATTATTATGCAGATTTTCCTTTACGGGTAAAATGCACCAAAAAAAAAACAAAAAAAACAACAATGATTAAATGCAGTGTTGGGAAGGTTACTTTGGAAATGTAATAGGTTACAGATTACAAGTTACTTGATTTAAAATGTAATAAGTAGTGTAACTTTTCAATTACTTTATTAAAGTAATGTAACTTATTACCTTTAATTACTTTTTGATTACTTTTCTAAATTTCAAATTTTTTCAACTGTTAATCATTTTGAAACATTTAAACCAGGCAGAGTTAACCTTACAGTAGCACTTGCAGCAGCTGCGTTTGTATGAAACAATAGAGCAAGTCCACGATACCAAGATGACAGAATTAAGAAATTGTACACATAATATTGAATTTAGCTTTAATATTTTATTAGCTAACCAAACGCAAAGCTTCCACCAAGAAAAATTATCAAGCATATAGCACTGACTTTTTTTTACTTATATTTTTGGGCTTTTTATGCCTTTTATTGTGATAGGACAGTAGAGAGATAACAGGAAAGAGCTGGGAGGAGAGAGGGGAGCGGGATCGGCAAAGGATCTCGAGACGGGAATCGAACTCGGGTCGCCGTGAGCGCAGTTGTGCTATATGTCATAACACGATCATAATATAAATGACATCATAACAAGAAATAGCTATGATACTGGGTTTGAAATCAAATGTTTGCATAGTTATGACAGAAAACACTAGCATCTAACAATGCCTTGGAAAAAACAATCTTAAATAATAAAGTTTATGCATAAACCCAAATAGGAAATAAAACAGTTATCGAATAAGCATGTGTCCTAAACTCCTGAAACATTGGTGTCTCATTTTAGAGCAGCCAATGCAATTTAAAAGAAGTCAATTAAATCTATAAGTGGGGGTGAGTGTGTGAAAAAATTCAGATGTAATCCCCTTTGTAATCACTGGCATTTTTTAAAAGTAACTAATTTAATTACATATTTTTTCTCAGTAACTGTAACTAATTACAATTACATTTATTTTGTAATTAAATTACGTAATTCCGTTACATGTAACTAGTTACTCCCCAACACTGATTAAATGCCCATGAGAAATATTCAAAACTAATGGAGTACAGAAATTTCAAAATTAAATCATGACCACTGGACTGCAAAATGCTCAGTGGGTCAGGAGGGTGTGACAGGTGGAGAAGAAAAAAATGCATGTTAATAGCATTAAGGTGCAGAAATAAGTGTGAAACCACCAGGAACCCCTTAGTCTCCAGCACCACCATTTTCCAGAACTGCAACCTACCTGTTCTCCAGAAGTACAAGGTGTCAGGTTCTCAGGGATTTTGCTACATGACCCTCACTTAATGTTAATTACATGCTGTGTGAATTTGATTTTGAAATACATAAAGACTGATTGTTTGAAAAGGTTTTATGAACAGATAGGTTGAGAGTGATTCCTGAGGTATCAGCAGCACCAGTTCAAGTTGGACATAAGTGGTGGTGATGAGGGAGTCATGATTTCAGCTGCTACAACAATGAGCAAGACAGACCTTTCAGGGTTGGAGAAGAACTAAAAATGAGCTCCCAAAACTTCCTGCCAGATTCTTGAACATAAATTCTTTAAACAGTGGTACAAAAGGATGTGGTGCTAGTCCCTCAAGAGTCACTCTCAACCTGTCTGTCTATAAAGCCTATAAAAATCAGTCTTCACAACACTTCAGCATGTTATTCTTATTAAGTGGGGGTCATATTGCAGGATTTTTGTTTTTTCTTAGCAAAGTCCCTGACAACCTGGCATCTTGTACTTCTGGAGACTCTGAGTAGGTTGCAGTTTTGGAAAATGGTGATGCTGGAGACTTAATGGTTACTGGTGGTTCTTCATAATTCTTCACCTTAATACTTAATTTTTTTATAGTTAATGTATTCTTCTTGGCCTGTTTTTTTTTTCTCACCCTGCTGATCCAATGAGCATTTAGCAATTTCTGTATTGCATTAGTCTGAGTTAGTCTGATGCAATAGTTTAGTCTGAGTTATATCTTTTTTTTTTTGGCACATTTTTAACTGTAAAAGAAAACCTGCTGAATAATTATGCACACCTGAGTATAAGGCATTTTTCAGTTCCAGCCCTTGTTAACAATTAAATATTACTTATAAATGATTAAATATAAAATTAATAGTAGTTATTCAGATTGATGTGGTGTGGAATTGGTAAAATGTGCATGGGAAAAAAATATGACTTGCAAAATAATTATGCACGCACTGTATGTGAGAACCTTTTATGTGTCCTATGTATTATTCATTTTTTTGTCTGTTGCTGTTTTATAAAAAATGCAAAAACAATTAAGCAATTCTAAAGGACATTAAATACATGAAATAAAATATAAAATATTAAATAAAAACATAATATTACAGCATAATGAAATGGAAAAATAAAGAGCAATAAATCAAGATGAAGGTGGATATTAAAAGTGTTAAAAGTGAAAAGATACAGAGCTAGTCTATTTTGTGTTATGCTGAATTCTAGCTCTTGTTTTTAATAAATAAGCATGCTTTGTAGTTCTGAAGTTGACCGTGCTCGTTTAATTTTAGCAATCTAAGAAGATAAGTTTTTCTATTTTTGCTCCAGATGTTTCTAAAGGTTTGATCATTATCTCAGCTTAGCATCTGTTTAAATAATCAAAACTTTTTGAGGCCGCTATTTAAGTTTAATTTAATATCATTTTAATTATTTAGTTTCCTTTTAATTTTAATTATGTGGTTTCCAAATACAGTTATCAAATATGCAGTGTCTTTACCGAGACTAAAGGTTTTTATTTTATTATAAAATTATAATTAGAACAATTTTGGGCTAAGTACAATGATTTTGAGCACTATAATTATTATGTTTTATGTTTTAATTATTATGTTTTAATTTTATATTAATCTAGACACAAAGCCTTTTGCACCACACCCTTAATATTTTGCACCTGTCACTTAATACTTCTTTTAGCGTTTTATTTTACACTAATCACCAGCAGGACAAAACGCAAATGTTTCAGCAAGTAGGCAGAAGTTACAAATAAGCTTTTAGTTTCTGTGATTTAGATAAATAGATTTAACACATTACAACATTTTCTTTGGAAGTTCTTTTGCCATTCAAGCGTAATCTCATAGTTTGTTCTCAACAGTCACTGACTGTGAAAAGACAGAAACCGGACCTGCATGTGAAAATGTCTGTGACTCATGCTTTACTGTAATGTCTGTGTTGTAGAGCTGGATCCCAAAGATGATTAAAAAGCGAGTGTGCACCACCTTTGTGGAGGACTCATCAAGGTACACCAGCCATTTTTTTTATTTTCTCCTACATTCAGATTTACTAGTGTGTGCAGAAAACTATTCAGCCTTTTCATACTGTCTAAAATAGACATTGATCTTCTGGTAATATGATCTGAGCCGTTAAATAGTTGATTTTGTAATGTAGGGTGGGTCAGCACACATGCCATTTTTTCTTGAATGAAGGTGAACTCCTAGCCATTTGTCATCACTACATTTTCCCTGTCCATTTTCCACTGATAAGCTGTTGTTATGTAATGTTTCACAAAAGGATTTGGGCAGGTACTGTTTTATTTTGATTTATTAATTAAAGTGATGATGTATGTCACATACAGTTTTATTTAGGCTATTAACATCATTATTTGATGAATTAATCTTCCTCTGTGTAATGAATGTCCACTGAAGGCGAGATGTGGATGAACCCAAGTGCACTTTATTAACAGTGAAGTCCAATATCCAAACATAATCCAAACAGAGACTTGACTTAAACTTAACATTAACAGACTTGGCATGGCATAAACAGACTTGACTTGGAACAAAGACTCACCTACAGCAGGTTACAACATCAATACACAACAAGGAACAATGGCTACATGAAGGCTACTTATAGCAAACAATGAGGGTCACAGGACACAAACCAACCAATAAGCAAACAGACACATGACTTGTCCAGCCAATGAAAACAAGACACATTGAACAAAGAAACCAATGGCAGGAATACAAGAGGGCAAGGGAAGCAAGACACAAACAGCATGAAACAAATACAAAATAAAAAGACATGAAAACACAAACAGAAAACAAAACACAAACAGAAAACAAAACCCAAACACCACGTTACATGTCCCCCCCCCCCTCTAAGGGTGGCTCCAGACGCCCAAACAAAACCCAAATCCAAAGGGACGGAGGGCCAGGCCCATGCAGAGGAACAGGAGTAGGATTATGGGGCAATGGCAGACCTTGGCAGTGGAGACATGGTGGGCCTGGACCATGAAGCAGTGGCAAACAATGAAACAATGGAGGTCCTGGGCCGTGGAGCAGTGGCAGGCCTGGATCATAGAGGCATGGCAGAGCAGGCAGAGCAGGGAGCCATGGCGGAGCAAAGGACACACCAGGTCAGCAGGGAAGACAGGAGCAGAAATCTCCACCATGGAACAGATGACCAGCACAGCCAAGCAGGGATCCACCAAAGTGCATCAGGCAGGACTGGATCATTGAGCAGTCAGAGTTCAGGAACAGCCTCCATGGCCGTGACAGGAGAGGCAGTGAGTTCATGAACGGGCAACATCCCCTTGGAGGATCTGCAGCGGAAGCTGCCACATCATGGGGTTCTGTAGTGGACGCCGCCTCCTCAGGAGGTTCTGCAGCAAGAGCCGACTAGTGGACAGGCGAGGCCTCTGGAGCAGTGTGCAGACCACACACTCAGGATGGTTACCGCCATAACAGGAAGGGTATCAGAAGGTGGCAGGACCTCTAAGATGTCTGGGCTTGAGAGCACTGACGTCACTGGGATGGCTGCAGCCCGCACCGACATCAGTGGTAGGTCCAATACACTGACAATCAGTCCCTTTTGTCCTGGCCCAAGCTCTGCACCAGCAAGAGCTTGGGTACTATAGCCCTCCCAAAAAATCATTTGGGGGAATTTTGGTGAGAACCGTGACATGGTGAGGTTCAGGCATGGCGGCCATCTTGGTCGGGACTCTGGCGTGGTGGCCATCTTGTGAGCAGGCCTGACGTGAACAGGTTCAAGAGAAGCAGGCATGATGTGAGCAGGTCCTGGATTGGCAGGCTTGGGTTGAGTGGGCCATGGAGTAGCAGACATGACGTGAGCAGGCCCTGGTGTGGGGGGTACTGTGGGATTACACGGTTCCTCCTCCTCAATCCCCACAGTAAATGATGAACCAGTCTGTTACAAAAAATAAGTTTCAGGGCAACGTCATTAAATGTCCACCAAATGGCAAACGGTACAAAAATCGGCTACATAATCCTCTATGGCCCGGTTGCCTTGACGAAGGCAGAGGAGGCGAAGAACTGCTGGGTTCATTTTTAGTGGTCGTGTATTCTGTTACGACTGATCCACTGAAAGGTGAGATGTGGATGAACCCAAGTGCAGTTTATTTACAGTGAAACCCAATATCCAAAAATAATCCAAACTTGACATTAACAGTCTTGACTTGAAACAAAGACTCACCAAGAGCAGGTTACAACATCAATACACAACAAGGAACAATGGCTACATGAGGGCTACTTATAGCAAACAAGGGTCACATGACACAAACCAACCAATGAGCAAACAGACACATGACTTGTCCAGCCAATGAGAACATGACACATTGAACTAGGAAACCAATTGTAGGAATACAGGAGGGCAAGGGAAGAAAGACACAATCAGCATGAAGCAAATACAAAATAAAAGACATGAAAACATGAACATGAAACAAAACCTAAACTCCATGTTACACTCTAAAATTATGGCTTAAGGGTGTCAGTGGTGTCTAGTCCTGGCGGGCCGGTGTCTAACTCTAATTAAACATACGTGAACCAGCTAATCAAGCTCTTACTAGGCATGCTAGAAACTTCCAGGCAGGTGAGTTAAGGCAAGTTGGAGCTAAACTCTGCAAGACACCAGCCCTCCAAGATTGAGTTTGGAGACCCCTGGCTTAAATAGTAAGTATGTGAGAATTCGGTTGTGACAGTTCTCTCTCTCGCTCTCTCTCTCTCTCTCTCTCTCTCTCTCTCTCACTCTCTTTGGCAGTAATGGGGCTTTGTGTCAGTGTGGTGGATCACCGGACAATCATGTGTCCATAACATCAGGTGATCATGTGACCAGCCGGTGGAACAGTGAACAACACACCTCTGAACACCCCACTGATGCCTTTGGACAGCTGGAGTTTGCTGGAGCCGGACGAAGAATCAGTCCAGTGAGTGTCTTGCTTTCTTTTACACCTGTTCAAGCACACACAATCACAGCTACTTTCAGTTAGACTGCAAACTCCATCTGACAACACAACTATGATAAATTGGTAATTACAATGAGGTTTTGTTCATTGAAAAAATTCAATGGACAAAAAAGAACCATTGTCTGTTGTCAAAAGTATAGCAATGTATGAAGCAGAGCCAGACAAAAGTCATTTTTAAACCGAGCAGTTTTCTCTTAGTCATCATGGTGAATTCGCATGACCAATTGAATCCATTGCAAAATCTGTAAAGGGACGTTTTTTGCCATCAATAGAAATTCACAGTCACCTGGATTCCTGAAAATTCACTTAACAGTAGTAATTAAGATCCTAACAATGAACAAGAGTTACAGCATTTATAGTTTATGCTAATTTCTACATGGAGAGTATACTACAGCTACTTTAGTGTTTTCATGGTGTCTAAAGCATTAACTATTGTTAAAAAAATTAAAAGTTCACCCAAAAATAAAAATTCTGTCGTTAATTACTCACCCTCATGTCGTTCCAAACCTGTAAGACCTTTGTTCATCTTCTGATGTATTGGGATTTTTGAAATTTACATATTCATATAAGGAGTCATGTATCATGAACTAATTATGCAAATGTTTATGAATTATTCTGATAATATTCTGTATTAACAATTCATAATGATCATATACTAAATGTACCCTCATAAGAATCATATTCTAGATGTACTGAACATAGTGAGCTCATTGTGTGATTAGTTTGCCATTTGCACAATAGATCTGCACATCCTGTATTTGGCCAATATCCTGTGGTTGGCTATGTCTAGTTTTAATTCTGGCCTAACATACGATTTTTATGCATAGGTCTGTTATTTTTTTTTCTCTCAAGAAACTGCACATGTCTGAGTTCTAGCAATTTCGAGATATATAAATGAACCAAATGTCCATTCTGCCTTCCGGGGAGTATCATACCAAAGAGTTTAATTATTATTCTTTTCAGACATCACAAGACCATGTAGTCATCATTGATTTTTTAAAACACCATAGTTTGTCAAGTAGCAGGAAGGCTTATTTTTAGATGGTTTCAAACCCCCTCGAGAATATAGAGTATAAATGCACCTGCAGACAAAGAACTTTAGCTTCTTCTCCTTTTCTCTCTGTCACTTCTGGGCTAGCCCTTGACTCTCTTCTCTAGACTTAACCTTTTCAGATTTTTAAGACTTTGAGGTTCGAAATTAACTTTTGCTTTATTTTTCAGATTGATTAAGAGTAACTTTGAATAGATTGGGTTTATGCAATTTATTGATATTATTGGTTGAATTCTCATACTGAAACTTAATTGTAATTTCTCAGTTTTGATTTTTGTCATTATTTCAATTACTTAATTTACCTATGTTAAATTCTGAATAAATTTGCAACTTCTCCAACCCACCCGTCTGACGTGGATTTGATTTTGCATCATCTTCACAACACAAATTAAGACATTTTTGATGAAATCTGAGACAGCAACGCAACTGACACGTTCAGGGCCCAGAAACATAGTAAGAACATTGTTAAAATAGTCCATGTAACATATGTGGTTCAACCTTAATTTTTACAAAGCTACGACAATACTTTTGTGTGCAAAGAAAACAAAAATATCAACTTTACTGAACAATTTCTTCTCTTCTGTGCCAGTCTTTGATGTGTATTCATGACACTCGTTCTCACACATGTGGGTGGTGCTGCTGATGCAGGAGCTGTCGTTTTGGTGTTGAAATTGTACTTAAATGAGGTTATAGATCTTAGTCAGGGCAGAACATTTTGAATTTTACCTGTATGAAATAAAGCTCTGAGGGACAGACACACAGATATGTATTTACAGTTGAGGTCAAAAGTTTTCATACACCCTATGGAATCTGCAAAAGTAAGAGAGATCATACAAAAAGCATGTTATTATTTTATTATCACATAAAAGACGTTTACATATAGTCCACAAGAGAAAAAAATTAGTTTAATTTATAAAAATGACCCCATTCAAAAGTTTACATACGCTTGATTCTTAATACTGTGTTGTTACCGGAATGATCTACAGATGTGTTTGTTTAGTTATAGTTGTTCATGAGTCCCTCGTTTGTCTTAAACAGTTAAACTGCTCGCTGTTCTTCAAAAAAAATCTTTTGGGTCCCACAAATTCTTTGTTTTTTCAGCATTTTTGTGTATTTGAACCCCTTCCAACAATGACTGTATGATTTTGAGATCCATCTTTTCACACTGAGAATGACTGAGGGACTCATATGCAACTATTACAGAAGGTTCAAACACTCACTGAAACACAATGCATTAAGAGCTGGGGGGTGAAAACTTTTGAACACTTTTTTTTCATTTAGTACTGCCTTTCTGAAGTACTGAAGCTACAGAAGATACTTGCATGTAGAAGACAAAATAAGTTAAATTTACCCTGATATTTAAATTCAAAAGTTTTCACACCCCGGCTCTTAATGCATTAGGTTTCTCTCTGCATTTTTCATTCTGCTTGCAGAATGAAACAGCATTATAATCCATTGAACACACTGTATTTCTGAGTTCCTCACAGCCTCATTTTTAGTCCTGTCAGAAATTTAATATGGCACTACCCTGACTAAGGTCTATTTTCTTCCCCTTTAAAGGTATGCCAGGCTGCTAAACCATTAGAGAACTACAATGCAGACATGTAATTATAAACTTCCCTTTAACCAACCCCACAGAGCCTGGAGTCATACACACTTCTCATAACCACATTAAAGCCAATTAAAATCAGACAGTAACAGTGTGTTGCCTCAGGCAGAACCATTGTTCAGTCTTTCTCTTTTCACACAAATCCCTTCCTACATGCAGCAGTATTTGATGGACAGTATAAATATTCTGCATGTTTCTGCATGTGAGGAACAGGTCTGAATGTCACGCCTGTCTGAACGTCTGTGTACTGTGAATAATATAATGCATACAAACATTCAGGACTGTTTTTCTGCTGTGCATTCATGTCATTCATCTTGTGTCCCCAAGTTTCTGCGTCTGGCACATGATACGCCTCCGGACAATGTGTACTCGCTGATGACGACACAATGGGGTCTGCCGATACCCAATCTGGTGATTTCTGTGGTGGGGGGAGAGGGGAAGGAGAAGGTGAAGCCCTGGGTGCGAGATGTGATCAGACAGGGGCTTGTCCGGGCCGCACAAAGCACAGGTAACCTCTCCTGCTTGTCTATCTTTAGCTCAGTTATGAGCGCTTGAAACCTTTATACTCACTTACCTAACGAATCACATGTGGACTGTTAACCCTACCTTCACCCTCCACACTTCGACCTGGGTACTGAAACTAAGATAAAGGCTGTTATTTATTTTTATTCATTTTTGTCAACTGAAATAAAAGTAAAAGAGAGAAATATAAACAAAATTAAAATATTTGAAGTAATAACTGAAACTAAATAATGAATAAAAAAAGCACTTATTGCATGTCAAAATAAATGTGTGATTAACTTACTGTTTTTCTGACATCCATCAGCATGTCCACGCATGCCTTTACATGCTCACACAAAACACTTGGGCTGCCAAACCTCCAAAGAATATCAGATTGTGAAATTGTCGTTTAAACGGTTTTAAAGGACATTACAAAATTTACTGAAATAATTGAGACCACAGATTTTTTTTTGTACAGTGAAGACTTTAAGCAGGGCATAAAGTGGCAGATTTGTTCACTGAGGCGTTCCATAAGCTTGACTGACCTGTGTGTGTGTATGAAAACATTCAGAGATAAGTCGTGAGATATTATTAATATTATGAAAAAAATGAAGCTCTAATGAAACTACAGTGGCCATGTAATTTTATCATTTATCACTCCATATAGACAGCCAGAGACGAAGTATGATTTATAAATATTTAACTCTGATATAGATATGGTTCTGAGTAAATGTTTCAGGCACCTCTGGCTCTCAGAGTACATTACCAGTCAAAAGTTTTTGAACAGTAAGATTTTTAATGTTTTTTAAAGACGTCTCTTCTGCTCACCAAGCCTGCATTTATTTGATCCAAGGTATAGCAAAACATTTTGTTATTTAAAATAACTGTTTCTATTTGAATATATTTAAAAATGTAATTTATTCCTGTGATTTCAAAGCTGAATTTTTAGCATCATTACTCCAGTCACATGATCCTTCAGAAATCATTCTAATATTCTGATTTGCTGCTCAATAAACATTTTATGTTATTATTATGTTGAAAACAGCTGAGTAGAAATTTTTCAGGTTTCTTTGATTAATAGAAAAGTTCAGAAGAACAGCATTTATCTGAAAAAGAAATCATTTGTAACATTATAAATGGCTTTATCATCACTTTTGATTAATTTAAAGCTTTGCTGTATAAAAGTATTCATTTCTATAATTTCTTTAAAAAAAATAATAATAATAATTATACTGACTCTAAGCTTTTGAATGGTATAGTGTTATAATGTTACAAAAGCTTTTTATTTCAGATAAATGCTGATCTTTGGATCTTTCTATTCATCAAAGAATCCTGAAAAAGAAATGTACTCGACTGTTTTAAATATTGATAATCATAATAATATTTTTTTTTTCTTGAACAGCAAATCAGCACATTACATTGATTTCTGAAGGATCATGTGACACTAAAGACTGGAGTAATGATGCTGAAAAATTTGCTTTGTCACAGGAATAAATTACATTTTAAAATAAATTCAAATAGAAAAGTCATTTTAAATAGTAAAAATGTAATTTAAAATATTACTGTTTTTGCTCTACTTCATTCGTGTGCTGATCAGGTAAACGCAGGGTTGGTGAGCAGAAGACATTTCTTTAAAAAATATTTAAAATGTTACTGTTCAAAAACATTTGACTGGTAGTGGAGATCAGGTAGGACAGGTAGCTTTACTGAAATGTGTTCTGGAAGTGTTGATAGCTATTTTCAAGCACCCGTTAATTAGACACTAGTCTTGGGGTCAGTGATAGACAGGCCAAACAAGTATTACACAACAGTGGCATTCCTCTGTGTGCACTTATAGTGTGTTGATAAGGTTTATCTTGTATATGGTAGGAATATAAATGGCTTGAATCCAGAAGTATTGCATTATGGTTAATACCTTTTCTTAGTGTTTATCAATGAGGGTGTTTGTGACTGTTATGTATATCCGTACAATGTAAATTAGCTGTTGAGTAATTCAGGTAATAGTAGCTTTACCAGGGTTTTTTCTTCTTTTTTCAGGGGCTTGGATCATGACATCAGGTCTGAGGGAGGGCGTTGGCCGTTGTGTAGGTGAAGCAGTAAGGGATCATTGTGCAACAGCTTCAGCTCTTTCTCAGGCCAAAGTTATAGCTGTTGGTGTTGTCCCCTGGGGCATGATTTACCAACGTCAGCAACTTGTAAACCCACAGGTACTGCCGTACGAATCCATTCTGCTTCACACAAAAGCCACACTTAAAATGTTTGAATGTCCAAATAAAAAGTTCAAAAGTTTGGGATGAGTACGATTTTGAATGTTTTTTAAAGAAGTCTATTATGCTCATCAAGGCTGTGTTTATTTGATTCAAAATACAGAAAAAACTGTAACGTTGCGAAATATTATTGCAATTTAAAATAGTGGTTTTCTATTTTAATATACTTTAAAATGTAATTTATTCCTGTGATGCAAAGCTCAATTTTCAGCATTATTACTCCAGTCTTCAGTGTCACATGATCTTTCAGAAATCATTCTAATTTGCTGATTTATTATCAATGTTGAAAAAAGATGTGATTTTTATTTTTTTGGAACCTGTGATACTTTTTCTCAGAATTCTTTGATAAATAAAATGTTAAAAAGAGCAACAATTACTTAAAATAAAAATCTTTTGTAACAGTATACACTACCGTTCAAAGTTTGGGGTCAGTACATTTTTTTTACATTTTCTTTGAAAGAAATTAATACTTTTATTCAGCAAGGATGTGATAAAAAGTGATAGTAAAGACTTAAAGATTTCTATTTTAAATAAATGCTGTTCTTTTTAACTTTTAATTCGTCAAAGAATCCTGAAAAAAAATCACAGGTTCTAAAAAAATATTAAGCAGCACAACATTTCCAATATCGATAATAAATATTAGAATGATTTCTGAAGGATCAAGTGACATTAAAGACTGGAGTAATGATGCTGAAAATTCAGCTTTGTGTACACATTATATTTAAAGTATATTAAAATAAAAAAAACTTATTTTAAATTGCAATAATATATCTTAATAGTAATAATAATATTCCTTTTTTTATAATAATACTACTGTATTTTTGATCAAATAAATGGAACTGTAATGTATAGCATAATTTGTATTCAGAGGCCACTTGGTTTGAAATATCAAATGAAACTGAAGCATTTTAAGTGTAGTTCAATGTCCAGATACTTTTTTACAGAGTGTACAATAGTGTCATAAAGACCTGAATAGTGTTTTGAACTGCTGTAGGACTTTGCCTAGGCTGCTCTGTAAAAATCTCTGCTCTGTAAAAATTCTGTTTATTACTCTTTACAAGGGAAGTTTTCCAGCACGGTACTATGTGCACAAAATGCCCCGTGAATCCAGCTGTCTGGATAACAACCACCAGGCCTTTCTCTTGGTGGATGATGGAAGTGTTGGACGCAGAGGTGGCGAAACAAAGTTCAGAGCCAACCTGGAGGACTTCATCTCCCATCAGCGCACTGGCATCTGGGGTGAGAGAAAGAAGACAGGTTTAATAAAATCTTCTTGAGCACAAAGCAAAACAGCAAATTCCCAAATCAGTTATCTAGCATCTTCATCAGGGACTGCGACGGAATGCACAAGCACATCCCTGAGGAACTATGCACTTCCTTTTATTAAATAAAGTAAATAACAGAGAAGTAAACACCAAGTGAGAGGAAGGAAGAGGAAAGTTAAACCACAATCACAAAGACACAAAGACACAAAATATACACTACCAGTCAAAAGTTTTTTAATGTTTTTTAAGTCTCTTCTGCTCACCAAGCCTGGATGTATTTGATCCAAAGCACAGCAAAAACAGTAACATTTTGAAATATTGCTTTCCATTTAAATATATTTTAAAATGTAATTTATTCCTGTGATCAAAGCTAAATTTTCAGCATCATTACTCCTGTCTTCAGTGTCACATGATCCTTCAGAAATCACTCTAATGTGCTGATTTGCTGTTCAAGAAATGTTTTTTTTTTTAAATTGTTCTTATGATTATCAATATTTAAAACAGTTTTTTCAAGATTCTCTAATGAATAGAAAGATTCAAAGATCAGCATTTATCTGAAATAAAAAGCTTTTGTACACTATACACTATTTTAGGAATTAATAATTTTATTTAGCTAGGATGCTTTAAATTGATCAAAAGTGATGATAAAGACATGTATAATGTTACAAAAGATTTTTGAGGAGCAAATCAGAATATTAGAATGATTTCTAAAGGATCATGTGACTGGAGTAATGATACAAAAAATTCAGCTGTGAAATCACAGTATTACATTACATTTTAAAATATATTCACAAACAGTTATTTTAAATAGTAAAAATATTTCACAATGTTTTTTCACAATTTTAATGTTTTTGCTGTATTTTGGATCAAATAAATGCAGACTTGTTAAGCAGTAGAGACTTCTTTTAAAAATATAAAAAATCTTACTGTTCAAAAACTTTTGACTGGTAGTGTACAATAAAATAAAGAATAAAATAAGGCTAAATTTAGCATGTAATATGAGGGCTACACTGCTCTCTAGTGGAGCAGAATGAGAATGCAGTTCTGAAACAAATGGAAACTAAACATTAGTAACTCATGTTACATAATCAGATTATTTTTTTCAAGTAACTAGTAAAGTAACACATTACTATTTAATTTACAAGAAAATATCTGAGTTACTTTTTCAAATACTTTGTTTTCCCATTGATTGACTGACAGTTCTCCTGCCTCAGTGTTACATTATTGCGTTTATTCATCTCATTCGCAAAAAAATGCAATAATTAAATGTTTAGTAACAGAGATATCCTTAATGTATTTAATCCCATTTTATTAAGCAAAGTCTTTGCTGCTGACCTTCAATGATTCAATTCAACCATACTGATAAGCAAAAATTACATGAGATAAAGTAACATTTGTGCTAAATGTTTTTATTGCTGAAGAGTGTTGTTACTTTTCCTTCAGCCTGAGGCTTACACATTTCACTTTTGGTGTAAAAAGGGCTTTTATATTTGCCAAAAATGTAACTTTTTTTATATTAAAAACAAACAAGCAATGTAACATAACGCATTACTTTCCATAAAAAGTAACTAATGAATGTAATTAGTAATGCAAGTAACTTTCCTTAACACTGCCTTTAGGTTCTTTGTTTTTACTCAATTTATTTTGAGTAATGCTATACTTCTGTTGTATTAACCAATTTGTCTTCCTCCTGTCATTACCAGGTAGTGGAAGCATTGAGATTCCTGTTTTGTGCGTGCTGATCGCAGGAGATGCTGCAATGCTTGAGGTCATTACACAAGATTATTTTAAATTATTTTAATATCTATATTAAGTAGCCAACCTATTAAGCCAGTAACACAACCTGTCCAGCACTGTTTTTGGATTGAGGCCCACCAGTTGAAGCAAATCAGTAATGATACACATTGTACAAATACAGTCATATAACTGCAGTTGTTAATAAAGTGTTTAAGAATCAAAAATGTAATTGTTAAAGGCCTAAAATGGCATTAAATCATTTTTTAGAATATTTGAAATGATTGATCTCTTTCTCACTGCAGAGAGTGGATTCATCTCTGAAAAACTCCACTCCATGGTTGGTGCTGGCTGGGTCGGGTCCAGCGGCAGACCTGATAGCATCAGTAATGAAGGATCTCAGCTTAACTCAGAGTCCACCAGTGAGTCCCACTTTGCCGACCGATTCTGAGGAAAGCAGGAAAAACGCCAGTGTTGAGCTCAGGGACCGAGTGAGAGAGAAAATTAAGAAATATTTGCCTTCTAAGACTGAACAGGAGAAGCTTGTGGATCAGGTGAGTGTACAGCAAGAGACTGAATAGAGAGTGCCTGCAGGATGAAGGTATTTCCCATGTCACTAGTTACTTTTCTTTTTTTCACACAGGCGCTTAATATCTATGAAAACAGAGATCTGATCACCGTTTTATATGGAGACCAGGAAGGGCAAGATGACTTTGACAGAATCATCCTTAAAGCTCTAGTAAGAGGTGAGATTAAATCACATGCTCTAAGAATTCAACACGTGTTTATAGTATGTACATGAGGGTTTATGTGTGTACGTGTTTGTTCAGCTGCTAAACGGGATGCTAATGATCCTAGCGAGTACATTGAAGAGCTGAGGCTGGCAGTGGCCTGGGACAGAGTGGATATCGCCAAGAGTGAGCTCTTTAATGGTGAAATCCATTGGAGGGTAGGATTAACAGCAAAACGAATAAAAACCAAAACCAGCACAAAACTGTCAAACTGTGTTTGAATGTATTGATTTAATCTTTCTTTTAGTACGATGACCTGGCGGATTCAATGACTGATGCGCTGGTGAACAACAAGCCCCATTTTGTGCGTCTGTTTGTGGAAAACGGCTTGAATATTCTGGACTATCTGACGTACCATCGTTTAGAGAGTCTTTACAACTCGGTGTCTGATTCTGAACTGGTGTCCTTATTCCTCAAGAGAAGGCTGCAGGAGCGAGTGGGCTTAGTTGGCTCTCAGCCCCACTTAAACACCTCAAATTTACCTGATGAGGATTCCTCTTCCAAGAGCCATGGCACGAGCATCACCAACCCATCTGGTGCTCGAGAAATCTCCCTATATGAGGTAAAATGACAGTTTTGAATATATTGATTTGAATATATTGACAGTTTTGTTAGAGTTTGAAAGATTAAACAAAAACGAAAAGAAATTATGACATAAAATATGAAAAAAAAAAAAAAAGGTTGTGGTATTGAAGGTGGAAAGAGCGCTGTTCATTCGCAGTCCCCACCTTCAATTCTGCCGAACCGGCGACCTTTGGGTTGCAAGCCCGACTCTCTAACCATTAGGCCACGACTGCCCCCTTTATCATTTTAAAATTTGCAACAAAATATTTTTAGTCACTTTCGATCAATTTTATTTTGTTTTTATTTATGTTTATATCCAGGCTTGAATCCAGTATTGTAGTGTAAGTCTCAGACTGTATGTAAAACATGCATTAATATTTTTCTATTTCCCAGGTTTCACGGGTGTTATCAGAGATCATGGAAGATGTCTGTCAGCCATTTTACTACGCTCCTCTTGGTGTAGAACACGGATGGGCCTCAAGGAAAGCAATGAAGGTACCAGCCAGGTTTTTTCAGAGGTATTGGGATTGGTGAAATGATTTGACTTATAGTACTTATGCTAACACATTATAGATAACAGTATTGTGATTATAGTTTCTGTCTCGTCCTTTCAGCATGTGAATAGGTTGCTGCTCACTGAAAGTGTGTACCGAAAACAGCGCTGTACGTCTCCCTGGATAGCTCTCTTCATTTGGGCCATTCTTCAGAATCGCAGAGAAATGTCAATCTACTTCTGGGAAATGGTATCCTTTTTTTTTTTATAGTAATAGTCGAAAATCATAACGATGTTCACTGCATATTCTTTTCTAATCTCTTCAGTTTATTGTATAAATGACGTTTGGTCAGATACGTGACCCTCCACCACAAAACCAGTCTTAAGTAGCATGGGTATATTTGTAGTAATAGCCAACAAAACACTGTATGGGTCAAAATGATTGATTTTTCTTTTATGCCAGAAATCATTCGGATATAAATTAAAGATCATGTTACATGAAGATATTTTGTGAAAAAAAAAAAAATGAAAATATTAAAACTTTTTTATTGGTATTTTATTGGTATTGGTAATTTTTTATTGGTAATATTCACTGCTAAGAACTTCATTTGGAAAACTTCAAGGGCGATTTTATCTATATTTAGATTTGTATGCTTCCCCAAATTACAAATAGTTGTATCTCAGCCAAATATTGTCCTATCATAACAAACCATACATCAGTGGAAAGCTTTTAGTTAATGTGACCCTTATGACTGGTGGTTTAGGGTCACATATATACATTTGCAAATGAGTAGATTAAAGTTGCAAATGACAGCGATCTTGGACTCTATACTGACACCTAGTGGTGTGGCTTCAGTATCACACTCTAGAAATGTCATGTTAATTTATTCAGCAAGTAAAAGTATCTATTAACAGGATGTTTGCATTCAGACTACCACAGATTGTATTATTTATTTTGACTGGAGTCACTGATCATGATAGTTCTCATGGTCAATGTGTAAAAATTGTCATAATTTGCTTTGTTTTGTTTTTTCCCCTCTCTCTTTCAATGCTAGGCCAGGGAGTCGGTGCTTAGTGCTCTTGCCGGGTGTAAGATATTAAGAGAGCTCTCCAAGTTGGAGACAGAGACTGAGACCAAACTCTCCATGAAAGAACTTGCTCAAACTTTTGAGAATCTGGCACATGGTGGGTGTGAATCAAGTTAAAGAGATGACAGATGCAAATGTTTTTCAGTGGGGTCCAAAAGTATGAGACAGTTAGTGAAAATGTTTGTATTTTATATATATACTGCTGTGTTTCCACAGTTTTTCGTTGCAATTTTTGTTCATATTCTAAGTCTTACAGTTTTAATGGCCACTAATAGTACAGGATTTAAAATATACCAATAGCTAGTCTTTTTCAAAATTTTCAGATCTAAGATTTTAAATGTGATCTCAGATTGTTTAGGGTCAGAAAACTTTGTTTTGTAATACTTTATTCAGTAAGGATGCATTAAATTAAATGCAGCATTAAGTCTTAAAGGGATAGTTCACCCAGAATTGAAAATGTTGTCATTAATTACTCACCATCATGTTGTTTCAAACCCGTAAGACCTTTGTTCATCTTCAGAACACAAATTAAGATATTTTTAATGAAATCCGAGAGCTTTCTGACCCTGCATAGACAGAAATGTAATTACACATTCAAGGCCCACAAAGGTAGTAACCCAGCTAACAATTTTTGTTTCCCAGAACGTTCTGGGAACGGTAGTTTTTGGTTCCCAGAACGTTCCCAAGAATGTTCCCTGTTTTCTTAATGTAAATAGAACGTTCCCTGTAGGTTAGGGGAACATTCTGGGAACGTTCTCTATAGATTATTAAAAAGAGAACCTACAGGGAATGTTCCTAGAACGTTCTCATTTGGTTCACAAAAAATAACCAAATGGGAACCATAGGGGAACGTTATAGGAACGTTCTGTGTTTGCTGGGAAGAACATCAATAAAATAGTCCATGTGACATCAGTGCTTCAACTATAATTTAATGAAGTTATGAGAATAAAGTTTTTGTGCAAAGAAAACAAAATAACAACTTGTTCACTGGAGTACCACAACGCATGCGTGTGGTACTGCTGATGCAGAAGCTTGCGTTCTGACCATAGACTGTACTAAAAACATGGACGTAGATAATCTAAAACGGGCAAAAAGGCAGGACGTTGGGGGAGTTGAATGCTGAAACCACGCCCACCTAGCTCGACAGTGGCGGCAATCCACCTGTCACTCAAGTGGCCTCGCTCTTAATTATGCAAAACTTTACAGCCGAATATAATTTAAACAGATGAGTTAAGAAAAAATTCACTCCCTCAGAGTTGTCATTAAGGGCAAAATCAAAACCACGTTTGTACCAGGCTGAAAGCATATTTTTTTCTGCTGTAAAGCATTTTAACATGGGGTACCTATGGGATTGCCTCCCTTTTGGAGCCTCTAGCAGCTAGTCAATGAATTGCAGTTTCAATCACTTATTGCACACAAAAAGTACTCTTAGATTTATAACATTACTGTTAAACCACTGATGTCACATGGACTATTTTAATAATGTCCTTACTACCTTTCTGGGCCTTAAACGTGCTAGTACAGTTGCTGTCGATGCAGGGTCAGAAAGCTCTCGGATTTAATAAATCTTAATTTGTGTTTTGAAAATGAACAAAGGTCTTACCATCCCTTAAAGCATGAAGAAATCTTAAATTACTTATGTGTTTTCTCCTCGCTTTCTTAATAGATGTGTTCAGTGAGTGTTACCAGAGCAGCGAGACCCGCTCTTTTAAGCTTCTCATCAGACAGTCACCTATATGGGGCGGCGCCACCTGTCTGCAGATGGCCACAGCGGCTGACGCCCGCCTCTTCTTCAGCCATGATGGAGTGCAGGTTAGCAGTGGTCGGTAGCGTGTTTAGCAGTTGTAGTGTCAACATTTCTTAGTTACACTGGTGTCTTCATCTGTCCATGGCTAGACTTTACTGTCAGAGATTTGGTGGGGGGACATGGACAGCAGTACTGAAGTGTGGAAACTGGTCCTCTCGTTTTTCATGCCTCCCTTTATCTACACCAGCCTCCTCACTTTCAAGTCAGTACCCAATTTTTTCGGCCAAGGTTAGTTTTCTTTCTGGTACAGTCATCAAAGTTTTAATGCCCTTCAATCTCTTAGGGGGCAGGAGACGGATGAAATACCTGAGGACTTTCATCAGGGTAAAGAATTAGACAGCGCTGATGGAGCAGAGTCATTGCCTGAAGTCATAAACACGTAACTGATGGTTTCTCAGCACCGTAAACACTTTCGCTAAATTAGAGATCATACAGATAAAAAAAAGATTGTCATACATGTTTTTCACAGGGAGGACGACGTAGAGGAATGTCGAGCTCTAAAAGAAAAAACAGAAGGTGCGTCTAAATTGCAACGATCACAAATCCTGTTAAACTTTGACTTGCTGTAGGGAGTTTACATCTTTATTTTTTATATTACAGCGTCAAAGGCTCTAAAACGGCCTTTTTTACTGCACCGATGGCGGCAGTTCTGGTTTGCACCGGTCACATCGTTTCTAGGCAATGTGTTGATGTACTTCCTCTTCCTTTTCCTGTTCGCTTACGTGCTATTGGTTGACTTCAAGCCCCCGCCTCCCGACGGACCCGCCCCTTCGGAGCTTGTGCTGTATTTTTGGGTTTTTACTCTGGTCTGTGAGGAAATTCGACAGGTATGAACAATCTCCATTGTATTGACACACATTTCAGTGCACTTGTTCCATCACTGAATCGTCATCTCCCTCTCAGACTTTTTTTATAGGATCTACCACTGTAGTTCAGAGGATGAAGCTGTACATCCAAGACATCTGGAACAAGTGTGACATCACGGCCCTCGCGCTCTTCATTCTTGGGCTTCTCTGCAGGTTAATTTAGTGAAATCTGTTCTGTATGTGTTTGTGCATGTGAGTGTGTTGGTTAGTGCATGTGCGTTTTTGTTACAGGATGTTTCCGTGGACGTATAGTTTTGGTCGTGCGGTAATGTGTGTCTGCTATGTGGTCTTCACGCTCAGACTCATTCATATATTTGCAGTTCACAAACAGCTTGGTCCCAAAATAATCATAGTTGGCAAAATGGTGAGAAGGAGTTTTTCATTTCGAACGTGCCCCAAAAAGTGCATATAATCTTGTTAAAGAATGATTACGTCCTCCACAGGTGAAAGATGTGTTTTTCTTCCTGTTCTTCCTGGGGGTGTGGCTAATGGCATATGGAGTAGCCAATCAGGCACTGCTGTACTCCTACGACTCTCGTCCTGGGTGGATAACCCGGCGTGTGTTCTACAGACCATACATGCACATATATGGGCAGATACCACTGGATGAAATTGATGGTATGTGTGTTATTTTTACTATGCAGTTCCATCACAATATACACAACCTTTCAAAACTTTGGGGTTTGTCTATTTGAAATACTGTATACATTTTTTGTAACAATGTAAAAAGTCATTACTTTTAAGGACCTTGCACACTCAAAATTTTTGCATGCTAATATGACCTCACGTTGTGTCAATCACGTTGCCTCCAAAACTTTGGTCCGTCAATAAATTTTCTGCGTTTTTCGCATCCGTAGCAAGCATTTTAAGAGGTGTTTTGACATTTCAGATCCACTCTGACGTTTTGTGCGTGACGAATTTGGTCGAATATGAAAAAACGCATACAAAAATTTAAGACTCAGCATGCAAGGACCTTTACTTTAATTAGTTGAATGCATCCTTGCTGAAAAAGAGTAGCAATTTCTTTACAAACAACTGATTCCAAACTTTTGTACTATCAGCATATTTAATTGATTGTGTTGTAATGCGTTTTGTTGATTGATTCTAGCTGACAAGCGACAGGAGAGGGAGTGTACAGACAACGTCACGCTCATCCATCAGGGGGCGGAGCCATGCCCACAGTCTGATGCTAACTGGCTGGTTCTTATTCTGCTGTCAGTCTACTTGTTGGTCACCAATATCCTGTTGGTGAACTTGCTCATTGCAATGTTCAGGTAAAACACTACCCCATCAACACTGATCTAGCATCACATGCCTCTCTGTTTGTATTTATAACAATGATTTTATATGGATTTCAAAATAAATTAGCTGTTACTATGTACTGGCAACTTAAGACAGAAAATGTTGACAGCAAATGATGTTAGATTGCCAGATTTCTCCAGAAGGGCACTTGAGCACAAGCAGGTGGAGTGTTTATTAATTTATAAATATTCTAAAACTGCTTAGTTAAATAACATTTGAGTTAAAAAATGATCTGTGTAGTAACCAGTTTATTAAAGCAATAAGTGTTGTATTTGTAGGTCAGTGAGATTAACACTCATTCTGAAGGTAACACTTCAGAATAGGGAACACATATTCACTATTAACTAAGAGTTGTCCCTGAATAAACTCCCAAATTGCTGATTATTAATAGTTAGTAAAGTAGTTGTTAAGTTTAGGTATGGGTTGGATTAGGATTAAGGGATCTAAAATATACCCTTGCAAAATAAGGCATCAATATGCACTTAAAAGTACTAATAATAAGTCAATAATGCTAATAAGCAAGTAGTTCATAATGAGAATTGGTCCTTAAAATAAAGTGTTACTGAAATTATTACTTCTATTCACCAAAGATTCATTAAACTGATCAAAAGTGACAGCAAAGACACTTATAATATTTCAAAGGAATTAAAACTACATATTTCATATAAATGCTGTTCTTTGAATTTTTCAGGTTTATTAAATAATCATAGTTTTCACAAAAATATTCAGGAGCACAACTGTATTCAGCACTGAAAATAAGAAATCTTTCTTGAGCACCAAATCAGCATATTAGAATGATTTCTATAGGATCATGTGACACTGAAGACTGGAGTGATGATGCTGAAAAATCAGCTTTGCCATCACAGGAATGAATAATATTTTCAAATATATTCACGTAGAAAACTGTTCTTTTTTAACGTAAATAATATTTATAATTTTATTAAATATTATATTACTGTTCTATTACTGTTTTTACCCAATACTACTGTTTTAACTGTACTGTTGATTTTAAAAAAATGATCAACCTATGGTTGATTGGTGAGTGTAAGAGACTTTCAAAAACAACAACAGAAAAATCTTACTGACACCCCAATTTTTGAACAGTACTGTATGTTGAGTGCATAAATATCAGCTGTATTTTCGATATTTTCAACTTTTGCATTTAAATAACTTTTGCTCTCACCTAATGCTCAGTTAAGGGGGTTGTTCACCCAAAATTGAAAATTCTGTCATTAATTACTCACCCTCATGACCCGTAAGACCTTTGTTCCTCTTCAGAACACAAATTAATATATTTCTGATGAAATCCGAGAGCTTTCTGATCCTGCATAGACAGCAACGCAACTGACACGTTCAAGGCCCAGGAAGGTAGTAAGGACTTACTACCTTTCTGGGCCTTGAACGTGGTAGTTGTGTTGCTGTCTGTGCAGGGTCAGATTAGTTTGGTCAGGGTAATTTGTGTTCAGAAGATGAACGAAGGTCTTACATGGTTGGAACAACATGATTAATGACAGAATTTTCATTTTTAGAATTTCTTTTTAATTTCTTTATAGTGTCTTTTATTCTTTATACATTTAGACAAAATAGTGTCACAGTATTTATTATAATAGCCAAATCATAATATGAAAATAATAATCCGCTATCAGGTATCAAACAGAATTGTATAATTGGTGTATCCCCTGCAATAAAACACTAGTGTATGATGATGTTCTTTGGCTACTACAATACTTTATCGACAATACAGCACGGCCTCTTAAACAATATTGATTAGTATGATTGTGTGTTTATGTCATTTGTCTACAGTTACACGTTCAATAAAGTCCAGGAGCACAGCGACGTGTACTGGAAGTTCCAACGCTACAACCTGATCGTGGAGTACCACTCACGCCCCTGCCTCTCCCCACCCTTCATCATCATCTCCCATCTCCATATCTTCTTCAAAAGAGTCATTCAGAGATTGCCCTCCAATAAGAACCAACACTTCAGTACGTTCTAATGTCACACGATCCTACATTATACACAGCGTCTCATTTGAACAGTTTGTCTTTAAAGGGATAGTTCACTCATGAAAATCTTGTCATCATTTACTCTCCCTCATGTTGTTCCAAACCTGTACGGCTTTCTTTCTTCTGTAAAACCTTAAAGAAGATCATCTAAGAATTGCCTCATTGTTTATGTCCACAAAATGCAAGTCAGTGGTCACCAAAACTGGTTACCAACTACCTTCAGAAAAGAAAGAAAGACATACAGTTCTGGTAGTTTTAATACATTTTTTAGAGGAACTATCCCTGAGGTGTGTCTTTTTCCATAGTGTTGGACCTAAAAGCCAAAGAGGCTAGTTTGTTGAACACGTGGGAGTCGACGCTAAAGGAGAACCTGCTTTCCACGCAGGGCAAGAAACAACGAGAGAGCGACACGGAGCGGCTCAAACGCACTTCCACAAAGTCAGTCACTCCGATTACTGTTCTTTCATACTCAGATCAACAATTAGCAAATTATTTTACATACTTGAAATGAGGAGTGAGTGGGGAACATATTCATCACTGTCAAGTAGATCTGTGTGTAATACACACCCGGGGGCATTTAGTAACCTCGCAGTGGCGGCTCTCGTTTCGCCTTTCTGTGCGTGTGAAGGGGGGAGACATGGAGACTGTCAACTCCTGCTGAATCAGGCAGCGGCGTCTTGAATGACAGAATGTGTGTATTTGTGTCCATATGTGTGTGTAGGGTGGACAGCGTCCTGAAGCAGATGTCGGAGATTCGCGATCACGATCGCAGGTTGAGAAAACTGGAGACGGAGGTTAGTGACGACTGAGCACACCTGTCTACCTGTGGCTGTCGAAACACATTGACACCTGTTTTTAAATCCCAGCAGCGTCTCACAAAGTGCACGCATGCGTCCGTGGGTGCTAGACTATGGGTCTTGCCTTATTTTAGCTGCAGCTGTTGTGTTTGCTTGCTCAGCACAGAGCAAAGCCCATCCGTCATTCTCCCTATCACTGTACGAGCCTGTAGAATGTAGATCCGCTTTGAGAATCTGCCAAGCTGTCAGCCGATTGATGTAATTAATGAACCTGTGCTTTAAAAGGGACCTCAGGTTTTTGACCAATACTCTGTAACTCACTCTTGTTTTTCAGGTGGAGTACTGCTCTACTGCCCTCTCCTGGATTGTGGAGGCGCTGTCTCAGAGTGATTTTGTAAAGCAGAGTCGTCCACCTCCTCTTCCTTCCAAAGGTGTGGTGTCCACTCTCCCCTGCCTTTCCCCCTCTTTGCAGCGTCAAAGTTTAGCTTATGTTTCTCAGGTTCCCTCTTAGTAACAGTGTTTACAGTGTTGGTTTGGCTGTAACATTTTAATGATCCTTACTTACATATAAATATACAGTTACACTACTTCCTTATTGATGGAGACATAATGTCCTCACAGACTCTTTATGATCCTTACAGAATCTATATATATATATATATATATATATACAGTAGTCAACATTTGAAGTGGATAAAAAAAGTTCATCAAAGTTGTCCTAAAACAAGAATGGGTATTGTTTTGGTTGTTTTGGACAACTTTGATGAAAGGTTTTGATCCACTTCAAATGTTGACTACTATATATATAGGCCTGGAAAATGATTAATTGTGATTAATCGCATACAAAATCAAGGTTTGAGTTTGCAAAATATATGTGTGTGTACTATATGTAATTATTATGTATATAAATAAATACACACAAATGCATGTATTTAAGAAAAATATGTTATGTACAAGATGTTTTTATTTATATATAATATAAATTCTATAAAAATTTTAATAAATACATACTTATAAATATTTCTTAAATATATACATGAATGTGCTTTATAAATACATAATTACACACAGTACACACACATATTACGCAAACTCAAACTTTTATTTTGTATGCAATTAATAACAATTAATCGTTTGCCTGCCCTTATATATATAAGGGATGCAAAAATCATATTTTTTGGAGGACCGTAGATAGATAGGTAAATTAGTTTTTCCACTTTAACACTGTTAGTTTTTTCACTTTAATGGGGGCAGCTGTGGCCTAATGGTTAGGGAGTCGGGCTTGTAACCGAAAGGTTGCGGGTTCGAGTCCCAGGTCCGGCAAGGATTGAAGGTGGTGGGAGTGAATAACCAGCGCTCTTTCCACCCTCAATACCACGACTGAGGTGAGTCCCTTGAGCAAGGCACCGATCCCCCAACTGCTCCCCGGGCGCCGCAGCAATAGCAATATGGCTGCCCACTGCTCCGGGTGTGTGTTCACGGTGTGTGTGTGTGTTTGATCACTTCTCACTACTGTGTGTGTGCACTTGGATGGGTTAAATGCAGAGCACAAATTCCGAGTATGGGTCACCATACTTGGCCACACGTCACGTCCTTTCCTTTCCTTTTTTCCTTTCCTTAAAACACCAGTGCTAGAGTCACCCCATTCACAACTGCTCACAACTGATCTCTTTTTATCTTTTTCTTTTTACAAGAAGTGTTTATTTACATCTTTACATTGTTTTTACATTAATTTGAAGATTGCATGTGAAATTATTGCAATATGAAAGTATATTTAAAAACTTTAATTTTAATTGGGATTGATCGCGATTAATGTGTGATGAATTGGGTTTTTTTTTGTTTGTTTTTTAAATCGATTGATAGCACTAGATTAAAGACAAATAAGTATCCAGTAAAAAAATCTGAAAAAAAAAAATACAGAAATTATAAGCACAGATAAACAGACCAGAACAAAGTTACAGATAAAATAAAGTCCAGCAGTAGTGTTCAGGCACAGAATATAGTGTAAAATAACTGCATAGTGTTCATTGTATAAATCTTTGTTTTGTTGTTTAATTAGCGTTAATGACAGCAGCAGGTGTTTAAAGGCTGCTGTCCCTTTAAGACCTGATGCATGGATCCAATATAATGATACACATCCTTATTCCTTTCTCAGTTGTTTTCATTCACTTAAGATATAACTGACCAGGGTTGCCAGGTTTTTACAATGAAACCCACCCAATTGCTGCTCAAAACTAGCCTGATCATGTCCGTGTGCATCACGGCTCAACTATGATCTATTAAACCCCAATTAGATAGATAGATCGATAGATAATGTATGTATAAATCTTGTATGTATGAATGTTTTTATTTTTTTGCTTATTTTTTAATACTTTCAGTATTATGTTAACTCTCATGTCTCTTCTGGCTGTGTTTCAGGTATTGGTTCCAAACGGCCCACGTTTTACAGATGAAAAATTATGCTGCTAATGCAGAAAACCGAACATGTGCATTTTATGAGCTTTTTTTATGATTCTTTCTGCCATTTCAGTTTATCGACATGTTCCATTTTCCAGCTCCCCTAGAGTTAAACAGTTGAGTTTTACCGTTTTTGAATCCATTCAGCCGATCTCCAGGTCTGGCGGTAGCACTTTTAGCATAGCTTATCATAGATCATTGAATCTGATTAGACCGTTAGCATCTCGCTCAAAAATGACCAAAGAGTTTCGATATTGTTCCTGTTTAAAACTTGACTCTTCTGTAGTTACATCGTGTACAAAGACGGACGAAAAATGAAAAGTTGCGAATTTCTAGGTCGATGTGGCTAGAACTATACTCTTACTTCGGCGTCTATTACTCTCAATATCATTGCGCCTGCTGCACCCATGGAACTGCAGCAAAGTTCCTTGATTGTTACACCGAAATGAGAGTATAACTAGTTCCTAGTCATATCAGCCTAGACAATCGCAACGTTTCATTTTCCGTCGGTCTTAGTACACAATGTAACTCAGAAGAGTCAAGTTTTAAATAGGAAAATATCGTCATTATATATGGACATTTTTGAGCGAGATGCTATCAGTCTAATCAGATTCAAGATCTATGCTAAGCTAAAAGTGCTACCGCCAGACCCGGAGATCGGCTGAATGGATTCAAAAACGGTAAAACTCAACTGTTTAACTCTAGGGGAGTTGAAAAAAAATGTGAAGTGTTCCTTTAACATGTCAAGAACATGTTTGTGGGAAAAAAACATGATGACATGGAGAAAACTCTCCTTAGCAAATGAAAATAAAATAATCTATTTATAATCAAAAATGAGTATTATTTTGTATAAATAAATAAATATATATATATATATATATATATATATATATATCTAAACTGGGAACAAGTATAGTCCAAGTTTCAAATAGAATATGAGTTGATTTTCCCCAGAGACAGAAAAGGCACTGCATAATAATAATCTTTTAATCACTGGTCTTTTGTTTCTTACTGATATTTATGCTTTGTCTTATAAATACTACAAAAGAATGTATAAGTGAATGGCAATAATCAATGCAATCATCTACAATTACACTGTGATAGCTTTCATATTGTGTCTGTTACTAACTATCAGGAATTAGTTTATTTTCTGTGATTGTAATTTATCACATTACTGACCTCGATTTTTTTTTAATGGTTTTTCAAACTGATTTAAAATGCTTTTAATGTACCAATTAAACTTAAATTTGCTTTTACATTCTCTTCTCTGCTTTCTATTCTCAGTCTTCACCAGTGGCCATCTCTAATGACCCTGTCCCCTTTTGAGTAGCATTTGATTCCTAGGTTGGCATGGTCTTAGTCTCCTACAAGCCTTACATGGCAAGAGCTGCGGTCGATGAGGATCAGGTTGTCATCTTCAGTAACTGTGGAGTTAGAATGAGGGGGGGACTTGACTCTTCTAAGGATCTCTGCTTAAATCTAACTGGAGCTAAATCAGCACATCATCTTAGTTTAGCCACTCGCTCGGTGTGAACATGGAAGCGCTGCTGTTTTCAGAACAGAATCTGTGTGCAAGCAGCTTCACTTGAATGAACACGCATGTGGAATTTAGCAATTAGCATATCAACTCATTTAATTTGCTATGTTGTAGAAATAAAGGTTCTTTTTTGGAATTGATCCAAATATCCATGGAACCTTTCTATTCCACAAAAGGTTCTTTATAGTGGAAAGGATTCCTTACATTTTTTAAATGTTTTCCACACTTAGAAAATGGTTCTTTTATGACATCACTGAAAAAAAAACTTTTTAGAACCTATTTTTAACAGTGTATTATATCACATTTCGCAGATTTAACCTTTAAAGCTTGAAAAGGTTATGTGTCATCATGTGCTTAGACATAGACACCAATCATAGGGCATAAAATCTCATAATACTTTTAAATGTTCTCATAAAGAAGTGATATATTTACAAAGAACTATCATATCTACAAAATAATTGATCCAACTCTAAAAGATGCTTTTTGAAATGTGACTGAAAGTGACCCAGGTGGAGCGTCGGCTGAGAGCTAAATGGTTTTATTAGTGAGGAGGACGTGATTTTAACAATTTCTGGTCTGAGTGCTGCATCATGAAAAAAGTGGGTCAGATCAAGATACCAGGCCATATGCACTCAGCTGTTCTCCTCAGAGTAGAAAGAGCAGGATAAAGAAAAAGAGAAGGAGTGAAGATGATCAGGGACCTGATATCTCAAAGGCATGTCTGCGTACATATCCACTTTCGACCACATTGCAATTTAACATCTCGCTAAACCCCCACTTCGACCACACCTCCTCCCCTCGCCCCCTACACTTGCTGTTCATTTTTTAATGCATAGTGAATAGATCAGTTTAAAAGAGTTGGATTAAGTATCAGTTTGGTCTCGGATGTTTCTCCTTGAATTAAGAGAAATATAAAGTGCCACAAATGAGACAATTGTTACTTGCATTAGAAGTATGCTCCTGTGAATGTAAAATGTACATAACATTTGTGTACAAATAGTCCAGAAAGAATTTAATGGAGTTCAGATTGAATCTCTACCTTTTGGACTTATATTTTGGCGAATATATGATCGCAATTTCAGACATTATTGAGATTATGAAACTCAGATGTGATATTACTAGGGTCTTTTTACAAATATAAACTTCTGAAAAGCAGAAGACTCTATTAGCTCACCACAAATTAATAGAAATCTAGGTAACACTTCACAGTAAGTTTCCATTAGTTAAGGTTAGTTAACAAACAATGAACAATACATTTATTATGGTATTTGTTAATCATTGTTCATGTTAGTGCACAGTGCATTAACTAATGTTAACAAGCACAACTTTTGATTTAACTAATGCACTAGTAAATGTTGAAATTTACATTAACTAAGATTAAATGATGTAGAAGTACTGTTCATTCTTAGTTCATGTTAACTAAGGTAGTTAACTAGTGATAACTAATAAACCTTATTTTATAGTGTTACCATAATTTAATATAAATGTATTTGTCATTTCTTGGTAAGACTTTACTATACTAAGGTGTCATTTCATAACATTAGTTAATGTATAAACTAACATAACAAACAATGTTCATGTTAGTTAATAAAAAATACAGTTGTGCTATTTGTTCATGTTAGTTCACAGTGCATTAACTAATGTTAAAAAACACAACTTGTGATTTCAATAATGCATTAGTAAATGCTGAAATTAACATTAAGATTAATAAATGTTGTAGAAATATTGTTCATTCTTAGTTCATGTTAACTAATGTTAACTGATGAACCTTATTGTAAAGTGGTACCCATTTATTTATATCATTAATATCTAAGAGAAACAATCAAGAAATGCTTTACAGTATGGATTAAAAACTTTTACAGCAGGTACTAATCTACCTATTGTTATTTCTTCATTATTGTTCATTGTTAGTTTAACTAATAATGTTAATATAAATTATGAGAATTATATTTTATATTAACTTTTATTAAACTGTATTTTTTTTAGTAATTGACATAAAATAATAAAATTGCTTTAGTATCTGTTTTTTTTTTTTTTAATTGTGTCCCTGGACTACAATTAAAACTATTTAAACTAATTAAACTAATTAAAACTACAACTATTTAAAAATCTAAATATTGAGAAAATTGCCTTTAAAGTGAAGTTCTTAGCAATGCATATTACTAATCTAAATTAACTTTTGATATATTTACGGTAGGAAATTTACAAAATATCATAATATGTAACATGATCTTTACTTAAGGGGGTCATCGGATGCTAAGTTTGTGGATTACATTTGTTTTTGAAGGGAATGCGCCTCCCGATCTACATAAATGCATCTATGTTTGGGCAAATCATTCGTGATCCAGCTTCACTTACAGCAGAAGTGAGTATAAGGGTTTTTTTTATGAATCTCTGCAATCACTTTTCCTAATAACGTGCTAGCTAGCAAGTTTCACGGCTAAACGCACTAAATGCGGCTAAAGTAAACAATCTCTCAGAGCACCTTGTCACTCTACAGAGAGAAGAGAGAGGCAGGGTGAGCAGAGCTCATTTGCATTTAAAGGAACAATCCATCAGAATAGGATGATTTTTTGCAGAGCTTATTTTGACAAGGTAAAAAGGGTGTTGTTTTACAAAACCATTGAGAATTTTTAACCAAAGTATATTATAGACTTTCATTAAGACCCTAAAGAACAACTTGTGGAAAATGGGCATCCGATGACCCCTTTAATATCCTAATGATTTTGGCATAAAAGAAAAATAGATAATTTGACCCATACAATGTGTTGTTGGCTATTGCTACAAATATATATGCTACTTATGACTGGTTTTGTGGTCCAGGGTCACAATTAATAAATGCTGTGAAACTACAGTTTATTAATGTTAGCATGACAGTATCCTGTAGCCTGACAGTTAATGAATCAACTATTGTTAACAACTGAACCTTACTGTAAACCTTAGCGAAATACTGCTGCCATTTTAGTTACTTGCAGTGTTCATAAAGCTACTTGCCGCTATTTGGTTGATTATCGACAAACAGTTACTAAAAAGGGCAGCAAGCTGACAAGGACTGAGGAATACACTGCGTTGGAGAAGGAAAAGAATATAGATACTGTAGATAGATAGATTGGGGGGCAGCTGTGTGGTATGCTGGGTCTCCAGGAGTCAGTGGTGCACTGTGCCAGGGAAGGTCACATTACCCTGACTGTGGTAGAGCAAGGTTTTAAATAGAGAGACTCACACCCCACCCAGCCCTCAGCGCACTATTTTGAGGACACATGAGAGGGAATGAGTCGGAAGGCACTGTTACTGCCACAGCCAAGATTGACAGACGACTGTTCCAAAAAATAAAAGTGGAGATCTGATCATCCAGTGTTTGTGTGTGTGTGCGAGGGTTTCCATGCACCAACTTTATGGTTTTTATGCTTTCATTGACAACTGGATTTATGACGCTCACAATCACAAATGAATGAATGCACTGTAAATCATTTCGCGTCACACGTACCCAATAAAACCATTAAATTGACGGTTTATGTCTAATCGCCTACTTGAACGCATTTTCTGCAGATGTAAATCACTCCATCACTTCTTTTGCCTTATTCCAATTCTCTTTGCTCATCGTCTTGATATAGATCTTATTACCCAGCCCCTTTCCCACCCTCTGCCTTCGTATATATGGTCATCCCTCTTCTTGAACTCTCCTCCACGCCTCTGCTGTCTCTCTAAAGTTATCATGGCGTACACCACCGACCTCTCTCTCACCTCCAGCCTAAAGTGCACTGCGGTTGGTGGTATGGCTACAGCACTTGGCCCTGTCACTACTTGCTCCTAGGCCCCCTACCTATCTCATTTTACCCTGAGTTTGTCTGTCTGTCTGTCTCTGCACCATTAGAGAGGGTCCGTGTTGCAGACACCGCCTTGCTTCCACTACACGCTCGCCGAGTCCTTAAGTGCCTGACCGACGCAGAGGAACATTTTGGCCAATTTTTCAGACGCCGCACGCTGGCGATCCTTGTGTTCGGCTCGTCTCTGGGAACAAGCACGCAAACTATTAAATACTTTGACCTCTTTGACTTGTCAATTCGTCTCTACCTCGGCCATAGCCTGCGCATCCAGCCCGTGGTGATCAAGGCAGGAGTGTGTTTGTGGGAGTGTGTGTGTGGCTTAAGAGGATCTAGGTGGTGTCCACGCCGAGGTTTTATTTGACAGGTGCATCGCGGCGTGGGAGCTTGCACTGTGGTCTCCAGGTTTTGGATTTCTACTGCTCTGATTGTGACATGGCTACTGGAGAAGTTTGCTGCTGGGGCTTTTGCTGGCCCTGCTTTTGCACCTTCCAGACACATCGCCATGCCTCTCAGCCTCCGGCCAAAGCCCAGGATCTGGCCGCTTATCATGAGGGAAGGCCTGATGCATGATGATGACGCGACGGATGATGACGAATGCATCACGACTTAATGGCGATGATGATGATGACGATGATGATGATGATGACGACGATGACGCACGATGATGATGATGATGACGAATGACGATGACGATGATCGACGACGATGACTTAATGGTGATGACGACACGGTTTAATGGCGATGATGATGATGATGATGATGATGACGACGACGACGCACGCATCGCACGACGCACGACGCATGATGATGATGACGCATGATGATGACGTATGATGATGATGATGACGATGATGATGACGACGCATGACTATGATGACGACGACGAATGCACGACGATGATGATGACGACGATGATGATGATGATGACGCACGGCGACAGACGCACGCATGATGATGATGATGACAATGGCGATGATGATGACGGCGATGATGACGACGCATTAATGCATGATGATGACGATGATGATGATGACCATGAAGGCGAAAGTTGCTCGGCGCCGCTTTTACCCCTCGTAACTTAGCATATCATCTGCCCCCTCTCTTAGCCCTCCATAAGTATTTTCACCAAATTGGGAAAGAGAGGGGAGGAGCAAGGCGGGCCCTTTTGGCCACTCCCACTTTCTTCACCTCAGCTCTGCCTCAAAACGTTGCTCTCGGCCTGCCATAGTCGAGGTCCAATCAGTCGGTCGTGTTATCCAATCAGATCACTCAGAGCTTAGCGCAAGCCCCACCTCCTCCCCTCTCCAGCTGTCCATCACCCTGGCTGTCTTTGACTCTCTCTGTCTTCTCTTCCCTGCCTAAATAGAGCTATGAGTTCTGTGGGCCCTCTGAAGGCGGACTGCTTCAGGTCCTGACGTGCAGTACAGTACAGTGCTTATGAACTGAGGACTTAAGAGAGAAAAGAGAAAAAACAAACCCAGCGCTGCAGTCTGAGCCCCAGGCCTCACTCTGGCCCAATAGATCAGATCGTTCTTTGATTTTTGTCTCGTTTTGAAAGAGCGGGTTCCACCCTTTTTCATTCATCCCTATATTTGTCCTGTTTGAATTTGGAATCTTCTGCATTTGTGTCACCGTGTGAAACTACAGAGAAAGAAAGAGAGACAGGCAGATGTAGTGGGGGAACATACCATGGAGAGACATCACCGTAGAGTAGTAGGGACCGATAAGGAAAGAGAGAGAGAGAGAAAGACAGGAGGATTTTGGATGGTTGTGGGGAGTATAGGAAGGCAGACTGATTGGACAGATCGGTTCTAGATTCTCTCTCTTTCCCTACATCTCCCGGATCTCATTCTTTCTCTGTAGAGATTCTCCATAACAGAAGTGACATGTACATCACCCTGATCTGTCTGCTTGTAAAGTCATTGTGTGATATTTAAATGATCTATATGGGTTTATAAGTTACATTTGTTATCTCTATTTATGCTACTATCTATTTATATCATTATCCTTACCAGAAAGGATTCTCATTCTCTAAATAGTTGCAAAAAAAGAAAAAAAATCATCTCAGTGTACATTCTTCAATTCTTAAACATGTACTATTGCTGTAACAGTACATTTTTGTTATTTTTTTCCCCATTTGAATTAAATTAGTAAACCAGGCAACCGGAAACACAGTGAGCAGTCAGGGACAACATGTATGAAGCGTTTAAAGGATAAACTAGGGATGCAGCAGCACAGGTGTCGGCGGAGAGGTAGCAAAAGAGAGAGAATGTTCATTCATAATTTACATATTCATGTTGATACACACAGGAAGTATCATAAGGGAACAGGCAATACAGCAACTATCAGGAGATGCAAAAATATAACTGTTTAGACTGAATCCTTTTTCTGTTGTAACTGTATGTTTTTGTTAATTTTTTTTCTTTCCTTTTACTGGTGTTTGTTTTTTCATTCTCTGTTTTGTGTAATATCTGCTGTGTCATCATTATAAGTAGCACAATGGTGTGTTGTACAAAGCACCACATCTCTTAACCCCACTCTGAAACGAATAAATCAAATGATCCTGTGTTGCACAGTGTAATTTGTTACCTCTGTTATTTTACCTTTAAATAACGTAGTGTGTCTCGAAATGTTTTAAGCTCAAATTAATGTTAATTTCCGGCAAGTATTATTTATTTGGATAGCATACTATACATGTAATCAATAGAGAGAATTTAATTGTAGCCCAAAAAGTGTACTTTATTTAAAAAAAAAAAAAAAAAAAACTAAATGCATTTTCTTTTCCAGTTTTCATATTGTCATACTGTGACAATATTTATTATCTTTTTGCTTATTTTTAATTTATATTTATATTTTTATTTATTATATTTGTTATTTATTTAGAAAAATATACTATAAGTGTATAGCTTGTAAAACATGGTAGTTGTACTTTTTTGTCAGTTTTGTGTTTGTGTATATGAGTGCGTTAAAAGTGTTTATTTTTATATATATATATATATATATATATATCACTCACTATGTGTTTGAGTAACTATATATTATATATTATATATATAGTTACTCACAAACATGTAGTGATATATATATGAAAATGAACACTTTTAACAGGAGTGAGTTTTGTATGTGCATGTGTGTGAGAAAGAGAGAGAGAAAGAAAAAAAGTGTTCACGTGAGTAAGACTAATTCATTCTGTTCCTCATCACAATTCTAACCACACTTTTCATATACACGTCATTAATAATAAAAAAAAAACACAGCTGGCAATATTTCTTTCAGATGATGACGATGATGATGATGATTATCATGAAGGATCTATTTGTTCATTGTGTGTCCACTGTGAGGTAGGATCCGCTCTATTAGTCTAACTACGTTCACTATTGTTTGTAGTCTAAGTATGCATTCATTCAGCCTGTCTTCAGCCAGACTTGCATTGAATTTGGCCTTAATTTAGTCATTTTTTATTTCTTTCTCCCCTCAGCATTGCGACAGCTGTGATAAGTGCCCATGCAAAAAGGGAGACCGCTCTGAACACTGCGACTTCTGTGATGTGAGAAAACCACCACAAACACACGTTTCCTAAATAACTACAAAACAGATATTACTACACTACCAGTCAAAAGTTTTTGAACGGTAAGATTTTTAATGTTTTTTAAAGAAGTCTCTTTTGCTTACCAAGCCTGGATTTATTTGATCCAAAGTACACCAAAAACAGTAAAATTTTAAAATATTTTTACTGTTTAAAATAACTGTTTTTTAATATACATATTTCAAAATGTAATTTATTCCTGATTGATTTATTTCAAAGCTGAACTTTTGGCATCATTACTCCAGTCACATCCTTCAGAAATCTGAATATTCTGATCTGCTGCTCAACAACTATTTATTATTATTATTATGTTGCAAACAGCTGAGTAGAATTTTTTTTCATAAAAAAATAATAAATATTTCTTGAACAGCAAATTAGTATTCGAATAATTTCTGAAGGATCATGTGAAACTGAATACTGGAGTAATGGCGCTGAAAATTATGCAGGAATAAATTACATTTTAACATATATTTAAATAGAAAGCAGTTATTTTAAATAGTAAAAATATTTCAAAATTTGACTGTTTTTGCTTTACTTCGGATCAAATAAATGCAGGCTTGGTGAGCAGAAGAGAATTCTTTAAAAAACATTAAAAATCTTACTGTTCAAAAACTTTTGATTGGTAGTGCAAATACTGTATACTAAAGAACTCATCTCAACCCAAAAAACAGTTGAGCTATATTACATGATTACACTGTACTGTTTTTCCTAGGCTATCCAATCAAAATGAAAATGTTTACTCGACAATATCATTACTCTGACATAAACTTTTGAATTGATAGTCATTTAATTGTTGTAAAAATATTTTTAATTAACTAATTTTAATTACCAGAATGCAATATTTGACCAAGTCCCACATTTTGCATTTAACCCTGTTAGCATATGATTTCCCCCAATACATAAAATTTTGTATTCTTGAAATTCCAAAGTCCTAAATTCTATTATTCATTCCTGTAACTCAAGCTGTTCTAGGAAATCTATGGTAAATTATTTAAAATGTATTTTACTGAGCATACAGTCCAACACCTGGACAAAAAATAGTGCCTACTGAGTGATTAATGTAATTTCTTTATTAATGATTTTTTTCTTCATTTTATTTAATTTTACTTTTGTATCTGGTCCCTATTTTCACTTTATACTGTTTTTGAGGCTTTTATTATCTAATTATTACCAAAATACAGCAGTAAATTAGCACATATCTGCTTGACAAAAAGTTTAGAATGCTCAATAATAATGCATTTACACTTTGAAAGAAATGACAATTCGATTTTTATTCAGAAAAAAAAAAGATATAGACTGTTGTAAATTGCACTTACTGTAGCAGTTCAGTGATGCTAGAGGCTGTGTTTGTGCAGACAGACAGACTAAGTGTGCATTAATGACATGATGACTTGCATTAGTCACAGGAAGTGAGGGTCCAGGCCTGTAACAGTAAGTGTTTAAATGCAAATTATGTGGTTGTCTGAAGCTATAGATGTTTAAAGTACAGGGTGTTTTTTCCCTACAAAACAACATGCACATATTTACACAAACAATTATTTAGAAAAACATAGCATGGAATTATCAGGACACTTTAATTTCATGTCACCATCTTTTGTCTCTTCAGGACTGTGGAAAGTGCTACATGTGTCCTGTTTGTAATGTCGTCTGCAAGCCAGGTAAGAAACACACTACTCCAACAATTTCATACATGCTATTTGAATTGTTTAGATAATTTAAAAATCTGCTTGTTTTATGATCTCACTACATTTTTTTTCTACAAGGTGGCTTTGTTGACTCTGTTTCTGGATCCATCTATAAGTAAGATAATATTCTCCTGCAAATAAACTTACTACACTACTTGTGGTTATAACTGTAGTCATATAACGATATCCCCAATCATCTTCTATTGCAGGACCGTGGCAGACGTCTTTGATGATGATGATGACGACGACGACGATGACGACAACTAAACCCATTCGTCACCATCATGTGGCCAAAAGAGGAACGTGCATTTGGGCGCTGCGTTTCACAGATTTTATGATTTACACTGTAGCGTTATGTTCATTGTCGTTAAGTTATTTTTCTCTTTTTAATGTTATCACATCACACGCTACAGTCCGGTCATTACATACATATACGTGGAACTTAAATCATTTAATTACCTTAAATTGAATGTATTTAATTGAACAACATTTCCCTTTTAAACAGTCTTGTTATTAACATAAGTTATGATATGAAATGTAACTGCAAACCTAACTGTGTTGTTTTGAGACTACGTATGGAATAAAATGAGGGAACGTTTTATTTATGTGTGTTTTAATAATACTTTCAAAAACGTGCATTATATCAGTGTAGACAGTATATAATTTGTGAATGTGAGGGATGTCCTTACAGTCTTTGTTGAACAGATTGTGTTTTTCACTTTGCTGTCAATGTTTCAGCTGACGAAACTGATGATTAGTGATATGAAATTATGAAATATGGCCGTAAAGGGATGTTCCCCCCAAAAAGAAAGCTGTGTCATCGTTTACTCACCATCAAGATGTTTCAAAGTCGTATGATTTTCTTTCTTCAGCAGGAGAGGGCCTTTAGATATCTGATGCCAAATAGTAAAAGTACGCTAATAAAAACATAAGTAGTCTAGCACACTATGCTCTCTGTATCATGTGGCTATGATTGGTCAATACACATTAATATTAAATAGTTTGTTTGACCACTTTCCATTTCAACCTTATGTCTTTTGCTATGTTCACACAAATGCAAGCTGCTTATTGCCATTCTCTATCATACAACTTTAGACGATTAGCAACCATCTGTAGTAAAGAGGCTTTGAGGAATAAATACAGAGTTCTGCCATTAAACTCTAGAGGGCCCAGTACGATAGGTCTAACACAATCTGACCTAATGACATGTGATCAAAATTCAGATATATGACTGGTGCTTGCTGTAGCAGTTTGCAGCGTGCTTCAGAAAGCCTTCACCTTCCCCAGCTCCACCTGTACAGCTCTGCTACGAGGTGATTCATGTATGTTATATGTGCAGCAGCAGTATTTCTTACATGCTCGTAGCAGATCTATTCCCCCAACACCAAAACACATTAACATTACCATGCCATTTCCTCCGAGAGTTGCCATGACAGAACTTCATTTGTAGGCATCATTTTGATTAAAGACTAGAACAGGTAAAAGGCACAAAGTTGGGAGGACAAATGTAAAATAGAGGTTAAATATGTTGGCTAGTCCATAGAAATCTGTCTTACACTGAGGTAAAAAATAAAGGCCCGTTCACACCAGCTAAAACTTGTCCACACCAACAGACAACAATGGTCGCTGCAGTTGTGTCATCTGTTGCTTAATTCATAGAATTAGAGCAATTATTACGCTTTTTAAAGTTACAAGTATTGTTATGAGTGGTGTAGCAAGTCAGCCCTGGGACCACATCCAAAAACATCTGTACAGCCCCCCAAACGCTATAGGTTAACGTGGGCTCCAACGCTCCTAATTGTTGTCTTTTCTGACGTAAATCACATTACATGACTATTCACAAGCTGTTTTATTGACGGTATAAATGCTTGAAAATAATATGTAAGGTGTTTTTATTTTAAGACTGTGTGTATTCTCAATGAAAAGAATGGCTACTTTTGATAATCTTTGGATACAAGATATGAAAAATAGAGAATTAAAACGGTGCAGGTGTTGCTGAAGCTAGATGTGATACTGATGTGATACAGTCTTTTCAACTAGCTAGCTACCGACCTCACACAGCATTTATTTATTTTTTAAGGACATTTTCGAAAAATGTATAAAAATGATACTCAAATAATTAATACAGAAACTGTTTATTTTATTATTTGTTTGGGTCATAATTTTAAACATTAATTGAAAGTTTAAAAAGTAAAGAGTAAAAGAAGAAAAACTAGGCTATGATTATGCATAAATGGCATTCAAAAAGTAACAATAAAAGATGTGGTAAAAACCGTTTAATGTAAAACATTAAATTAATGTGACTTTAACAAAAAAGGGGAATTTATTACTTTTAATAAAAATAAACTCCTGAGAACCCACCATATATATTCTTATAGCTAAATATGATCCCCTATAACATCATATGTGCAAGTTTGCTTGGTATTTATGTTAATGTTTATGTCAGCACAGCAGTAACGGTGAACCCATTAAACAGTATTGATTTAAACAATAATAATAATTCGGCCTTCCGAGACGACTTTATATGACGTCATAGAGCCTTTAAAGCGATCTGGACAGAAGTGTTCTAAATGACTCTTGGTAAGTTCAGACTTGAGGTTCAGCGAAATATGTAGTCTACCTGTTTTCCTCGCGGAATTACTGACACTTCTAGTAATTCCGTGGTACTTTACCTGCCCACCGGCACGAGTTTGCAACTACTTTCACGTGCAGACCCCCTGTAGTATGTAAAAGCTCCTGAAGTCTGTATAGTTGCCCCCCTGCTGTAGGTGTGCAGGGGGGCCGCGTAGAGTCGTAAATGACCGGTGTGGTGTAGTGTGTTGTGTGTGGTGGGGGGTGAGACACAGTGATTGACAGCCGGAGGACGGGGTGGTTATTCTCTCTACCCAAATGGGCTTTAATGGTTTATAGCAACCCCACCCGACCCCGCCCTTCGTTAGTAAAGTTTGTTAATCACTGTTAACACCTGCTATAAACCATATTTATGAGTAGATAAATCAAAAACAGAAATCAAATACATATTCAAAGTATTGAGGAAAGAAATTACCAAAGAGTTCATAATACATGAAATTATATTCAATAAAATGCAATAAACTCAGATCTGAAATTGAATTATTCTTGTGTTGTTGTTGTTTTGATTTAACACTTCAAACTCATGATTCAAATCCAGCAAGATGTGATGCAGCATCCAAAGACTTTAGTGCATGTCTATATGAACTTGAAAATATAGTAGACCGAATACAAAAACAAATAAATCTTTATAATAAGCGTTTTGTCACTTTCAGTAACACAAATCATATCATTTAAATTATGTCAATTTTATCACAAAATGCAAACAATAAATGTGTCTTTCCGTGCTTCAATGTGGTGTGAGATCAGTCGCCTCACATGTTCAAGCAGCGTGTTTTCAGCTAGTTACAACACAAATGAACATGAATGAATATCAGAAGACATGTTGAAAAAAATCAGGACAACTTAATAAAACATCATGTCTCATGTCTTGATTAATCAGTGTTTAGAAAATCGTAATTAAAACAGCTTGTGAATAGTCATAACAGTTGTAACAACATTTACCTCAGAAATGCCAATAATATAACTTTGCCAACATTCTTTTATTATCTTCATAAATCAGTAAGTTAACCACCACAAACTTTTTGGAGTAGGTGGAATTTTCATATTAATTATGCAATATAACACAACTTTAATCTTGTAATGTTGATTTTATTCTAAAAATATTATGACACCAAAATGCTGCACAAAGTGCAAAAAGACAGAAAGAAAAAACAAAACTACTCACATTTTAGTCTTAATTAATTTTAATTAATTTAAATGTAATTCTCTGGGCCTTTCTTTCAGCAAATTCATCCACAATGACCTTGTTGTTTAAATGAAGGCTTCTTGTACTCAAGGGAAAGAATAGTTACTGTTAATAGTTTTTCACTAAAAGAGAATTAAAATGAAAGAAAAAGTAAATGGTAAAGATGTCGCTGAAGCTGGATGTGATACAGTTCTGATGCAGTCTTTTCAACTAGCTAGCTACCAACCTCATGTTTTTTTTTTTTTTTTTTTATTTGGATGTGGCAATGCAGCACGTTCTATGGCAGCAATATAACAAAAGCACACAAAAAAAAATACGAGTCCTGTACATCACAAGCAGATAATTATTTATGCCAGAATTTAAGAAAACATTCCCCCTTTTAAGCCTTTTTTTTAAGTTAAAGGCCCCCCTCAGGGGCCCCCAATCAGCCCAGGCCCATTGCATGCACTTGCATACCCAGATGCCTGATTGTTAGAATTATTTTCCTTGGTGTGAATTGGTTTTAAATAATAATAACTTCAAATCATTATTTTATGTCCATTGTGAAAGAAAAATTCATTTTACTCATCTATGTGCTTATGGAATATTGTGTAAGGGTTTGCTTTGTTTAAACCTGCTATAAGAATGACATGAGAGAAGGGTATCAGGGCGCTAAATATAAAGATTTGATTCTTGGGAGTATGACGTAGCAGAATGTAGTAATCTGACTCTTACTATGTGTGGAAAGTTACCGTTTAGGAGATGTGAACCTTGAAGGCTGGGGAAGAGATATAAGTTGGAGTGAGCCCTCCCTTCTTGGTCGCATTCTGCAGCAACCTGTGTTTCTGTATGACTGTCTGACCTTCTTTGCAAAGAATAAATTTATAAAAGACATTTGACTGAGTTTGTCTCTTACTTTGGTGAGAGTCGGGTTGATTTTGCCACAACATCCGTTCTTATTTATTTTTTTAAATAGGTCATCTTTTGGGGGGTTATTTTGCTGAATAAGCAGACTGTACAGCTTCATATGCACTATACTTTTTATTTTTTCATTGTTATTGTTAATGCCAAGGTACCAAAGATATAAGTACAGAAAATATCAACATTACATACAAAGAGGTGACATTACAAGCAAAACACTGTTTATACATGTATATAACAATAAATAATTAAAACAAAACGAAAGCTTTAACAAAATAAATTCACTGTTTTTGGAAGATGAAATAGTCTGAAAATACTATTGAACCGGGCGCGCGCATGACACCAGCGTTCTCTGAAAACTTTTATTCTGAAATTTATGACGAACCAGGAAGAGGAGCAAACGATCCTTTCCGGTTCAGGATCATAAGAGGTAAACAGCAACTTCTGTGCTTATTTCCCCACTTTTTTTTTTATCTGCTATTAATCTATGATAGAACATATTGCGTTTGATTTGTGTTGTAACATATGTGACGTCCATTATGGATTTCCTGGTTATTCTCCTCTCTGGTCCACTAAGCATTTATCCATCATGGGCCAGTGTGTGTTTATGTAAAACTGTGTGCGAAATCTGTTTACCAACCTCATAAAAATAATTAATTGTGTTCTGTTAAGGACAAGCATGACTCGACACGGGAAGAACTGCACAGCAGGCGCCGTTTACACTTATCACGAGAAGAAGAAAGACACCGGTAATGCAACCCTGCTGCTCTTACGTATTAAACGAAGAGTGTGTACGATGAAATTATTAAAATGTAATTGCAATAACAAATTGTGCGTTTCACTTCATATTTCCAGCCTCTTCTGGTTATGGGACTCAAAGTGTGCGTTTGGGGAAGGATGCGATCAAAGATTTTGACTGCTGCTCTCTTTCCTTACAGCCCTGCAGGGACCCTGTCATAACGTACGAGACACATTTGCACTCAAATAAATGTTTTAATGCTGAAATTGTCTGCATGCGTTTATTTTATGCAGAACATACGGAGTGTTAAAAACATATTTGCGTGTCAGCAGCTTGGAGATGGGGATTAATGTGTGTTTGTGTTTATATTTGCGTACTGCAGTGAAGATGGATACTTATATGAAAAAGAAGCCATTCTGCAATACATCCTTCACCAGAAAACAGAAATTGCCAAGAAAATGAAGGTTTGACCACCTTTTAGCTCTGAAATGTGAACGTCCTTTTATGTTTGTCTAACACACTTGTGTTTTTAATCTCAGGCATACGAGAAGCAGAAACAGGCTCTAAAGAGTGAAGGCCAGCTGGAGTCCAAGTCTGAGGAGCGAGAGCGAGCTGAGAAGTTCAAACAGAGAGAGAACAACATTGTCTCCAAGCCGATCAACCCCTTTACCTCAGGTATGAAAACTAGACAAGGTGGTTTAAACTTAACTATAGCACAAGGAGATTTCCTGCTCGATTATGTGTATACCTCATGTTTCTGCAGGGAAATCTAAGGATGGAGAAAGCCAGAAGGCCTCAACCAGCTCCTCTAGTTCTGACACAGGAGAGTCCAGTTCTGCTTCAGCTCTGCCCAGCTTCTGGATCCCCAGCCTCACACCAGAGGCCAAGCCCACCTTGCTTAAAAAACCTGTACGTTTCTAGAGCTGTCACTTTACCCTCTTTGCCAGCCACGTGTCCCTAACCTTGGGTCTTCAGTAGTCAGATGTCATTCATGGAAGAGCATTACACAAGAGGTTGTGCTCACCCTGAAATCAGTTTGCGTGCCAAATACTCTTTTGGTCGGTCATGATGCCCTTGATTGGTTTGTTTGTTTATCTCTTCTCCACTCTGTGTGTTCAGTAGCTTCTTGTGTCATGATTGTTCTCTTTAAAAGTATCTCATTCTGTATGGGCCACTCAATTCAAGATATACACCTCACAAATATATCAACGACTCTTTGACCTCATCTATTATTATTAACTGTTTTCTTCTTGCTTTTTCAGTCAAAGACAGTGTTGTGCCCCATGTCAGGACGGTCTTTGAAGATGAGTGATTTGATTTCAGTGCGCTTTACTCCACTGGACCCCAGTCTGGACAGAGTGGCCCTCCTCACACGCCAAGTAAGAAGCCCTAATTTTTGGGCTTTTCCTTCATTTTAATATGTTAATTACTAAGATTATATAATGTTTTTGAAAGAAAACTGTAATAACTGTGAAATAAAATTACAATCTTAAATGTTTTCTATTATAATTTTAATATTTTAAAATGTAGTTTATTCCTGTGATGGCAAAGCTAAATCATCAGTAGCCAATTACTCCAGTCTTCAGTGTCACATGATCCTTCAGAAACCATTTTCAAGTAGGGATGTAGGAGCTGGTTGAAAATCGAAATATGTGACGGTGATGATTCAAGTTGTTTCGGATGTTAAATGAATCATGATTTTCTGCTTGATGTTTTATTAAATATTAAAAACAGTTGAGGTCAAAAGTTTACATACACCTTGGAGAATCTGCATAATATTAATTATTTTACCAAAATAAGAGGGATCATACAAAATGCATGTTATTTTTTGTTAAGCACTGACCTGAATAAGATATTTCACAAAAAAAGCAAGAAAATAATAGTTGAATTTATAAAAATGACCCCGTTCAAGTTACACACATGCTTGTTTCTTAATACTGTGTTGTTACCTGAATGATCCACAGCTGTGTTTTTTGGTTTAGTGATAGTTGTTCATGAGTCCCTCGTTTGTCCTGAACAGTTAAACTGCCCGCTGTTCTTCAGAAAAATCCTTCAGGTCCCACAAATTCTGTGGGTTTTTAGCATTTTTGTGTATTTAAACCCTTTCCAACAATGACTGTATGATTTTGAGATCCATCTTTTCACACTGAGGACAACTGAGGGACTCATATGTAACTATTACAGATGATTCAAACGCTCACTGATGCTCCAGAAGGAACACTTATTTTGTCCTCTGGGAAACATGCAAGTATCTTCTGTATCTTCAGAAGGGCAATACTAAATGGAAAAAAAAAGATATTTAGGCTGTAACGGAGGTTGCCCAAAAAAGCTAATTTATTTATTAAAAAAAAAAAAAAACAAGTTTTGTCGGACGCGGGAAGCGAACCCGGGTCACCCGTGTGATGACGCTGTGTCCGAACCGCTACACCACGTTTCTCTGTTAGTGACGTCAGCACTCAAACTTTACTTGACTTTAACAAAAACCTCAAAAGAAAGAAAAAAAAAATTAGTTATTGATGTTCGGGCGCCAGACAAGTACATACTTGTCACATTTTCATTACAGTAATCCCGGATAGCACAACAACACAACACCATCCGCTACATACAAAAAAAACAAAAAAAAACAAACAAAAAAACCAAATAACGCTAGCTTAAATCAACAAAGACAATGCAACTGAAACAGTTATATGCAATTTTCTTTACTTTTAATGAGGCAGGGTAAGTATCACAAATTCCACTACAAAACTTAGAGAAAAAACTGAACGAAACAAAACCAAATAACAACAAAAAAAAAAAAAGAATTTTTAGATATGAGGGAGCAATGAGTGCAATGTATATAAGTGTGACAATGGATAAGAGCGAACACTGACCAAGCTGGCAGCACGGATGGCTAGGAGTGAGTAACTCGGGAACATCGGCGACATCGACCTGTTTCGGCTCCTTTTTCCCGACTCCAAAACGCCGATTTTCGAAGTATGGCGAAAACCTCCTGTCAAATCCCAGAAAACCAACGAGACATCCACAAGCGAAATGTCCTTTGTCAACAGGCTAAACCAGGTAGCACACCTCCTCCACCTTTCCCGGAAATCCACCAAATCCACCCGCAAGAGCTGCCTCCCGAGGGAACGTGAACCAAAAGTGCCGGTACGACCTTCCTTCCGGTCTCTAAACCGTATCCTATATACACACGTTCACCTAATTGGTCTTCCTTAATTCGTCATATTTTTATGGGCGGAGTAACGGAGGGGGAAAAAAACAAACAAAAAAAAAACAAAAAGGCAGCACAGAGAACACTAGTGACGCCACAAGGCAAAAAAAAGAAAAATGTACACATCCTCATTCTGTTCAAAAGTTTACACCCGCGGCTCTTAATGCACCATTTTTCCTTCTGAAGCATCAGTGAGTGTTTGAATCTTCTGTAATAGTTGTATGAGTCCCTCAGTTGTCTTCAGTGTGAAAAGATTGATCTCAAAATCATGCAGTCATTGTTGGAAAGGACAAACAGCGAACAGTGTAACTGTTTAGGAACAAGGGACTCATGAACAACTATCACTAAACAAAAAAGACAGCTATGATAGACAGGTAACAACAGTATTAAGAATCAAGTGGATGTAAACTTTTGAATGGGGTCATTTTTATGAATTCAACTATTATTTTCTCTTGTGGAGTATAAACATCTTTTTATATGAAATATCTTATTCAGGTCAGTACTAAATAAAAAATAACATCCATTTTGTAAAATCCCACATTTTGCAGATTCTGCAAGGTGTATTAGACTTTTGAACTGTATTTCTGTATTATATCTTAAACAAACAAAAAAAGGATTGACCTAAAATGTAAAATTACTGCACATCTTTGCTAACAGTATTTTCAAGGTGTTCAGAGAATGTGTTCAGGTGTTTATAAAATGTTTCATGTGATCCTCAGGACAGATACGTGTGTGCAGTAACCAAAGACACGCTTGGAAACTCTGTGCCCTGTGCAGTTCTTAGACCCTCGTGAGTTTGGCTTTTAAACCGTTTATTTGGCAAGAATTGTTATGGATTTATACATTTTTATACATTTAGTCCTTCCTCTCACTTTCAGTTTCTCTCTCTCTCTTTGTTTCCTGTCTTTCCCTCAAGTGGAGCTGTAGTCACTATGGAGTGTGTGGAGAAGCTCATACGGAAAGACATGACTGATCCAGTGACTGGAGACAAACTGAAAGACAAGGACATCATACCCCTTCAGAGGGTGTGTATGAGAGAAATATTCCTATAAGGTGTGTCTGTGTTTTACAGATGCACAAAGTCAGTGTTTAAATGTCTGTCTTTGCTCGTCGGCAGGGTGGGACTGGCTTTGCAGGCTCAGGAGTGGACCTCAAAGCTAAAGAGGCCAGACCCGTTATGCAAGCATAAAGAGAGGATTGGACAACACTTTGACCCTGTAAATATCGTCATTCATTTTTCTGGACTTTTGTAGTCCTTTTGTTGTCAATTGTTTGGTGATGGGTAATTTGAGTGGATGTTGAAGTTATATTTTCCCTGGCTCACAAAGATACTATGATGTTTACACAATATACAGTAGATGTTTGGTTTTTTTTTAAATAAATAAATCATTCATTTTACACAATTCAAAAATCACATGTCTTATTTTTAATAGTTTTAAAAGACATTCAGGGTTTTTGTGGTCATAATGAGGTTAAAGTTCATCATGATCTTCTACCAGGGTTCCATAGTCAGTTATAGTGCTGACTTTAATGAAATCCATTTTATCCATGATCTCACTGAAAGAGAGACGACCATCCTAGGAATGACATTAAAGACACAGACACAGTTTGGAAAATGCAAAGGACAAAGAATGATTTAGCTTAACTATTAAAAAAATATATAAGCTGTGATTAACAATTAGATCTCTTATCAGAATGCAGTGTCTTTGTGAGAACACTTAAATTAAACCCCAGTCCACAATTTTAAAAAACCAACATGGCTTTATTTAGAATTCACAGAGAGAAAAATGTTCCACCAATACAGTGTCAAATCACTTTTGTCTCCTCCCATGTACTGAATCCCCACCCCTCTTTCCCTCCCTCTGGCTTCATTTTTCCTCGCCTATGCCTCTTTTTCATGCAAGTGATATGTTGAATGTGAAATTACAGACCACTAATGTGACATTTACTTTGTAACAGTCAAAACGCAGGGCTGTTATTGTGAATACTGATGCATCTGGCCCTGTATTCAGTGCTGAATTCCTGAGCATCTCTCGAGTGGAAGACATCAGTCCATTTCCTCACAATTAGCAAGCTGGAGTGTCTGTTCATAAGGAATGTGAGTGTTCCTTATGATTGCGTTTCATAGGATGAAATGTGTTTGACAATAAATAAAATTTGGATCTGTCTCACTAAGATATATACAGTTGAGGTCATATGTTTACATACAGCTTGTAGAATCTGCATAATATTAATTATTTCACCCAAATAAGAGGGATCATACAAAATGCATGTTATGTTGTTATTTCGTACTGACCTGAGTAAGGTATTTTACATACAAGACATTTACATATAGTCCACAAGAGAAAATCATAGTTAAATTTATAAAAATGACCCCATTTAAAAGTTTACATATGCTTGATTCTTAAAACTGAATGATCCACAGATGTGTTTTATTGTTTAGTGATAGTTGTTCATGAGTCCCTTGTTTGTCCTGAACAGTTAAACTGCCTGCTGTTCTTCAGAAAAATCCTTCATGTCCCACAGATTCATTGGTTTTTCAGCATTTTTGTGTATTTGAACCCTTTCCCTCAATTTGAACAGGGTCATTTTTATAAATTCAACTATTATTTTCTCGATGTCAAATATCATAATCAGGTCCGTACTAAATAAAAAAAAAATAAGATGCCTTTTGTATGATCCCTTTTATTTTGGTAAAATAATTACCATTTTGCAGATTCTGCAAGGTGTGTGTAAACTTTTGACCTCAACTGTATCTTCACTGAAGCCTAACCCCTATCTTTTCACTCTGGAAACGTTCCTACCCAACACGTAATGAATATTAGCTTTTATTTTCATATTCAATCTTCTTGCCTACCCCCCAAATATAATGCCCTCCCCTGCACCCAGATATGCCAGCATTAAAGTTCATCGTGTCTTTTGGTGAGATCCTCTCCGTAATTAGTCGCTTGGCTCCCGACAAACATGTTCCAGTTTGCCAGAATCTCCTTCTTTGTGATTTTGTCATCCTGGTTAGTCAATTACATCAAGTGTTTGGAAGATTAAAAGAAAGAAGACAAAGGTAATGATTCAATTAAAATTGATTTTCAGTTATTATTATTGGCATTCATGCATAATTGCAAATTAATGATGCCACCCACGTTTAGACCCAGTCACTTACATTGTCTTTATCAGTTTCATGAATGAGATGCCGGGCCTCATTATCAGCATGGTCAACCTCTGTAGGCAGGATCCAATGAGATACTTCACTGGCATCAAGATAACCATCCTAACAAAAGCAAACAAATCATGAACCATGAAAGAATAGCCAGGAAACACTCCCAGGTGATGCTGATTGATTTCTTTCCCACTGCATACCTTGTTCATGTCTCTGAACTCCGAAAAGTGTTTCTTTTCTGTTGTGACCCAATCCGGTTCACTCTCTCCACTTTCAGGGGTGTACATGTCCCCTAGGGTCGAAAGGAGCACATGCACATTTTCAATTCATTTGGCCACAAAATTTCAGTTGTAATGCAAGCTTTCGTCTTTCAGGTGAACAGTGTAGACATTTACCAATGTATTCCTGCAGATTAATCTTGCCATCACCATTCTTATCAATGTCTTCAATTGTTTCCTGTAAGAATGAAGAATCAAAGTTTGCAGTGACCTGACAGCAAAATAAATAAGCTACAGTTTACATTCTGCAGAATCTTCTAGAAACCCTCTTCCTTAAATTCTTTATTACTGTCAGATCACACACATTTGACATAGTGAAAATGTGATCAAGAGATATTGGTCTATACATAGTTTCTCCATGTAAGTCTTTTCAACATGTATTAAAGGGGTCATCGGATGCCCATTTTCCACAAGTTGATATGATTCCTTAGGGCCTTAATGAAAAGTCTATAATATACTTTGGTTAAAAGTTCTCAATAGTTGTGTAAAGCAACACCCTTTTTACCTTGTCAAAATGAGCTCTGCAAAAATCATCTCATTCTGAGGGATTGTTTCTTTAAATGCAAATGAGCTCTGCTTGCCCCGCCCCTCTCATCTCTCTGTGTAGTGACTAGCTGCTCTGAGAGATTGTTTACTTTAGCCGCATTTAGCGTGTTTAGCCGTGAAACTTGCTAACTCGCACGTTATTAGTAAAGGTGATTGCAGAGATTCAAAAAAAAAAAACCTTACACTCAATTCTGCTTTAGGTGAAGGTGGATCACGAATGATTTGCGCATTTATGTAGATCGGGAGGTGCATTCCCTTCACAAACAAATGTAATCTACTGCATCTTCAGCAGTTCAGATGTCGGGAGTAAATGACGACCACTATGTTCATTATTACATCCAGCAACACAACACCTCAATCGCTCAATCGGAGATATTCTTGTCTAACTTACATCCCTGCTCTGGCATCGAAACAATGGAGGTCGGACTGTTACAGCTGATTTAGAGCGGGTCTGAGGTAAGATGCTCATGTCAATCAACTATTGTGGGAGCGGCCTCTGTCGGTGATGCCACACGGCATCTGAGAATGGCTCGATTTGAAAAAGGGGATATTATTAAATCATGGAGCTTGGCCACTTGGTGGCGCTATTAGAAGGAAAAAACATAGAAATGCTGTAACTGCTCAACATGAAAATTGGTCTATAAGTGTCTATAAGGTATTTGCATATCTCAAAAAACATGGCCACCTTTGGCAAGGTTAATGGCGGCTGATCGGAAAGTAACTCGGTGTGTCGATTCAAGGACCATAAATGTAAAAATCTGACACTGAGAAATCTGAAAAAAATCGGCCACTGAGGGGCGATATCACATTTTTCAAGGGCATAAACAATTGTACATTGTGGTTTTTTGCACATACGCACAATATTTGTATCATACCATAGGACTCCTCATTCTGGACAACTTTGCCTCTAGAAACACTCCTGTCAATCAAATCGTGAATGATTGAGAAGATGTAAAAAACCTACTTTTGCGAACAAGTCTTAGGTTTTTTGCTGAAAAAAAAAAACACTGCAGTACAATTCTCTGGACTCTCTAGGTCAATATTTACCAAAAAAAAGTTTAAATTTACCCTTTGGGAGGCTATAATGGGGTCATTTAGAAAAGGGGCAGTCAAAATTTACCCAATATCCTATAAAGCCTAAAGGAAAACTTAAGCATGAAAGTTTTAAGGAGATCAGACCACAGCTGGCGCTATAACAGTTAAAAAGGACTCAAAAACACTGTATTTCTATGATAAATGACCTCGACTTCGCTAAAAATGCTTTTTAATTATTGATTTAGGTGGGTACAGCCTTGCTAAATAATGTATTGTCTTTTTCCTAATATGCTTAAATGCCTTAAGCGCTTGAACCCCTGTAATCGCTGCTTGCAGCTATATTTAAAGTTGTTTCTGTCAAACATGCTAGTATAAATGCCTTCTGCTTTACTTTGTGTACCTGTATCACAATGTCTCTCATGTAGTCAAACTCCTCTGGATGGAGGAAGGCAGTGAACTCTTCTCTGGTAGCAACACCGTCTCTATCTCGGTCTGCGGACTTGAATCGTCTTTCATCTCTAGTGAGCATGGCTTTGTAACTCGCCTTATCTTCCACATCATCAAACTCTGCATCTGGAATACAGTAACACAGTACATCAACCATCATTAATCTTTAGTTTTGCAGTATGTATTAGTGATGGGTCGTTCTTGAACGATTCGTTCATTTTGAACGAATCTTTAATGTGACTCGGGACGAACGAGTCGTCTCGGGGAGTGATTCGTTCAGTCGCGCATGCGCAACATCCTATTAGGTCATGTACTGGAATTAGTTCAACTGTTTTAGAGTCGTTCGTTCACCTTATTGGGATGTCACGTGATGAACGAACGACTCGAACCCGAAGACTCAAAAGATGAACTAATCAATTCTCCTTCCGGCTCAGGCTGCATAGGTTAACATTACGGGGATGTCACGTGATGAACGAACGACTCAAACCCGAGGACTCGAGAAATGAACTAATCAATTCTCTTTCCGGCTCAGGCTGCATAGGTTAACATTACGGGGATGTCACGTGATGAACGAACGACTCAAACCCGAGGACTCGAGAAATGAACTAATCAATTCTCTTTCCGGCTCAGACTGCATAGGTTAACATTACGGGGATGTCACGTGATGAACGAACGACTCAAACCCGAGGACTCGAGAGATGAACTAATCAATTCTCTTTCCGGCTCAGACTGTGTTGGTTAGCTAATTGGGCTGTCAGGTGATGAACGAACGACTCAAACCCGAAAACTTGTCAGATAAGAGGCGAGGTGAGCGAATCATAGACTAAAGACACAGGTAAACAATGAATTAATATTTTCTGTTTCTTATAGCATTATAGTTTTGTTTTGTTTGTAGTGTGATCAACGTTTGTGTAAGCAGTAGATGTGTTAGGGAAATAAAACGTAACATTTTAATTATATTTTGCTAAAATGAACAAAATGAACGAAATGACTCGAAAAAAGATTCGTTCATTTTGCTGAACGAGACTCAAAGGACCGAGTCGGTAAAATGATCCGAACTTCCCATCACTAGTATGTATTGGAGTTTAAAGTCTAAACATCTGTTTAACATTTTTAGTATTGAAATGAAATACTAACTTAACCGAAATGCAGTAGTTTCTTTTTGTGAAGCAATAAATACATAACCCCCACATAAACAGCTGTTTCTCAGTGAAAGTCACATTGTTAGTAGCCACACCCAAATTCAAAGGCTTGTTCTAGTTACCCATATAATATCCATAGGTGGTGTTCTTGTACTCGATCCAGCCAATCTTGCCATCTTTGTTCTGGTCGTACTCTTTCCAGTGCTTGTTCACGTTCTCCTCGATGTACCTCCTCTGTCTGTGCTTGATCCAGTAGTGTAGCTCAGCATGACTGATGAAGCCATCCTTATCTGTGTCAATCCTATCCACAATTTTTCTGCATGGGGAATATACCAAAAAATACAAAGTAAGACACATATTATTATTCTCATATTTACTGTACTATTCTCATGTATCTATTTTTACCCTAGTCTCTCTTTGCTCTCCTCAGGGCTTAGCTGGTCAAAGGTCTTGGCTTCCTCTTTGCCCAGGAAGGCCTCGTGGTCATACTGGTATCCATGGGCATCATCGTGAACATGGTCGCTGAGGTCAGGCTTGTGATGTACACGCTTCTCCTGTGCAGGCACAGCAACTGTGACCCCAACGAACAGGGCAAGTGTCCCTAAAAAGAGCAGCTGCATATTCTCCCTAAGGAGTGTGTGTAAGAGAGAAAGATAAAGATTTAATAAATTTTCTCTGCCCTGGAAAAAAAAAAGGATTATGCACACTAACACACAAAGTCATTGTGTTTAGCAATGAAAATGTAATTTTATCATCAGTGGTCTTGTTCAGTTTTTTTAAACTTAATGAAACAGCATATTTCAACTTTCTGAATAAGCATCACATATTGTACGTTAAATCATAATGTTATAAAACAAGAATGGGCATATCAAATCTAAAAAATAATGCTTTGTATTATGCAGTGATTTATAGTGGGTAATGACTATTGAACAACTGTTCAAAACAATTGACATTAATAAACTGCAGTGCAATTTAAGTTTAAAATGAAAACTTTTTTTAATCTAAAACTGTATAATGACTTACCAAGCCTGCAGTGATTTCTGCTTGAGTACACCCGTTTATCCTAAGTTGAGGAGTACGCGTTGGCACTGTTCTTCTTTAAAGTGCACGTAAAAGTGGGTGGAGCAGCCACGTTACGTGCTCTCAAAAATGCGTTACTGACATGAAAAACAGCCAATTATAAGACGAGATTGGGCGGGGCCGGGAAAAGTTCTAAATTCAATTGGCTGCGAAACGCCACGTTGACACGCGAACGCGCATTCATAGAGGCAGGCGCGTTTTGGCAAATTGGGGAAAAAGTTTTGAGGACAGCTTATTTTTGACAGAAACGTTGTATTGATTGCATTCTATTCAGTTAATAAAAATAAATGAAGATAAATGCATGTTAATCTCAATGTAACATGCAAACTGTGTTCATTAAGTTTTTAATACGCAAGTTCACATTCTGGTCAGTGGTCTTTAAATTGCGCCTGTAATAATAATATAAATACTACTTAAAATGTGTTGAGTGACGTTTTGTAAACTTCTTTTTTTTTTTTCTTTTTCCAGATATATAGTGTTAATACCAATACTCGAATCAAAACATACATTTCGCCGATTCCATAAACCTTCTTCCTCAAATCCTTTTTCATTTTCATTTTACACAAGTTAAACGTCTCGCATATGGTATATCAGCATGTAAGTATAGTTTTTTATTAAAGTTATTTCTTCAAAACATGATATTCTTTTATATACTTTAATCCTTCCTTTTAAATCTGAACCGCTGGCATGCACTGTTCAGAAAGTTGAGATCCAAAATAGTCATTTGTTTGAGGTCAGTTTGACATCAGGTACAACGTTGAAAATAGAGCAGCAGTGTGTACACAAATCAAAATGTATTACATTTTATTTGCTTTATGCCTTCTTTTTATGTCTTATATACTTTAAACTGCAACTTTCTCATATGTTACATCATACTTCTGTCAGATGCATACATTTGTCACACGCTTTTCTTCAAAGTGACATTTACGTTATGTTATTAGTATCCCTGGGAATCAAAACTAACCTTTGTTATGCTATCATCATGCTGCCAGTAGAAATATATGTCTAGAGAAGAAGTAAGGTTAGGTACTTACCTGCTTGAGCAGGCATTTTCCCTGCTGTTTTTAGAAAAAAATCTCCATCAGTTCTGCCTTATGAACATGGTAAAATGTGTTAAATTGAGCATATTACATAAACAAGCACACACGCACAGAATTGGTTTACCACTTTTTTGGAGTGTTTTGTTTGTTTGTTTGTTTTTTGGAATAAATTACATTTGCTCTATACACCAGTCAAAAGTTTTTCAACAGTAAGATTTTTAATGTTTTTTAAAGAAGTCTCTTCTGCTCACCAATCCTGCATTTGTTTGATCCAAAGTACTGCAATAACAGTAAAATTTAGAAATATTTCTACTATATAAAATAACTCTATTTCTATTTGAATATATTTTAAAATGTAATTTATTCCTGTGATTAAAGCTAAATTTTCAGCATCATTACTCCAGTCTTTACTGTCACAGTATCCTTCAGAAATCACTCTAATATACTGATGTTCAAGAAACAAGATCCAAAGATCAGCATTTATCTAAAATAATAAGCTTTTGTAACATTATACACTATACCATTCAACAGCTTGCAGTCGGTATAATTGTTATCGAAATTAATACTTTAATTTAGCAAGGATGCTTTAAATTGATGAAAAGTGATGATAAAGACATTTATGTTACAAACGTTTTCTATTTCAGATAAATGCTGATCTACTGAACTTTATATTCATTAAAGAAACCTGAAAAAATTCTTCTCAGCTGTTTTCAACATAATAATAAATGTTTTTTGAGCAGCAAATCAGAATGTTAGAATGATTTCTGAAGGATCATGTGACTGGAGTAATGATGCTAAAAATTCAGTTTTGAAATCGCAGGAATAAATTACATTTTAAAATATATTCAAATAGAAAACAGTTTTTTTAAATAGCAAAAATATTTCTAAATTTTACCGTTTTTGCTGTACTTTGGATCAAATAAATACAGGCTTGGTGAGCAGAAGAAACTTAAAAAACATCTTACTGTTCAAAAACCTTTGCCTGGTAGTGTATAGTATATTGCTTCACAACTTTTTTTTTTTTTTTGGGATCAAATAAATGCAGACCTGGTGAGCATTAGAGACTTACTCCAAAAACATTTAAAAAACCAACCCCAAACATTTAAACAGTAGTGTATTCATATAAGCTTTCTGCAGACTTTTTTTGCATCCAAATACATGCAAGCCTGCTTATGATACTTGTACCTATTGATGCTAGGACTGATGCAACTTAGTTGTGTCTACTTATACCTCCTTCAACTTTGTCACCTCCTTATTCCACTGCTTCTCCATCCCTCATCCTCACATCTTTTCGCACAACTTTTCACACCTGCCCTCTTTCTTTACCTCTTTGTCTCTCTCCAGACATACACAGCGCTTCGTCCCTCGGTCCTCACCCCTTTTTCTCTCTCTCTGCGTGTATGTGTGTGTCCCCTCTCTTCTCTCTCTTTGCCTGTGGCTGTGTGTCTAGTACCATGGAGCAATTGAAGGTGACAGGGCCAGAGAGAGAGGAGGGGAGAGGGAGGACGTGGCACTCTGTAGCCTGGGGGCACACAACAACACACAGAGAGACAGAAAGAGAGAGAGATGGGAAAGGAAATGGGAGGGCAGAGACGACAAAATAAGGAAGAAGACAAGTGCTCGGGAACCAAACGGATGACACAGAGTGATGGAGAGACTGTGCGCCTAATGAATTATTTGTAATTGATGCATTAACATCAATGCCTCCGCCGGTTTTTGGCGTCACGCGTCGGGTATCGAGTGCAATGCTTACTTCTTTACCACATATACGTGCACCCTCATACATGTACGCACATTTTTTTAAGCGTTTGATGTTAATTTGTCCCGGCATTGTTGCTATGGTGACCTCTCTTCCCCCTCCCCCCCAGCAGAGAGAGAGAGGGTGACAGGGATGAACTAACAAGACACTGAAAAAATGTGCCCTGAAGGAGCGTACGCTCACACACCAGCACACATAATAAACACGCACTCAACGTCACACGTGTGCAACACACCGACACTAAATATTAACAGCATTTTATTAGGATCCGTTCTCATTTGCTTCACTTTTGTAACTACTTCAGAAAGTAACCCACTCTGAGAAAGATGCTTCATCCTCCGTTGTTTCTGTTTTAAGCCTCTGTCTATTTTCCATGTCATTGTCTTTTTTCATGAATCCTCTGAACGAGTGACAAAGAGGGAGACGTAGGTATGGGGGGAGGACACGAGAGGAAGAGAGCGGAGGGTTTTGTCAACCGGAAATAAATAAAGCTGGCACCCTCCTTCTCCTCCGCCTCCTCTGTCTCTCGTTCTCGTGCCCTCCGTGTCCCCCTTCCTTGTTTTTTTTTCTACAAGGATACATCCATGGCCTCGTTATGTCTTGCTTTTTCTCTCTTTCTGTTTCAGTTCCTTCACTCTCGTGCGTGGACCGCACGAACTCCTTGTGTTTTTGTTTGTGCCATGTCCGTTGACCTGATGGTGCTTGTCACATTAAAGAGATAGACCTCCCAAAAATGAATGTTCTGTCATCAGTTACTCATCCTCATGTCGTTCCAGACCTGTGTGATATCATCTCTTTTGGAACACAACAGGAGATGTTTAGCAGAATGCTCAAGCTGCTCTTTTTCATGCAGTGAATGGTGTGAATGCTGACTAGGGGCTGTTAAGTCGCCAAATAGTAGCGTAAAAGTAACATAAGATTAGTCCACATGATTCTTGCACTATATTCCAAGCCTTCTGAAGTAATAAAGCAGCTTTGATAAGACCAACACCAAAATATTTGTCATTCTTGAAGCTTGACAGCTCATTCAGTCACCATTCACTTTTATTTTATGGAAAAGAGCAGTGTAAGTATACAGCTAAACCTTGCATTCCACAGAAGAAAGAAAGTCATACAGGTCTGGAAAAAGACACGAGAGTAAGTAACCGATAATAAAATTACCATTTTTAGATGATTTTCAAATATCCTTTTGAAGGGATAGTTCACCCAGACTCAAAAGTTCAATAAACATGTCAATAAACAGTTTATTTATGGGGTCAGAGTAGATCTATATAAATCTTAAAGAGATAGTTCACCCAAAAATGAAAAATTTGTCATGTCGTTCAAAACCCGTAAGACCTTCATTCATCTTCAGATCACAAATTAAGATATTTTTGATAAAATCCAAGAGTTTTCTGACCCTGCATAGACAGTAACGCAACTGACCCGCTCAAATCCCAAAAAGGTAGTAAGGACATTGTTAAAATAGTGTCTTCGATGCACGTTCATGAGAGTATCTTAGTTTCCTAAAATTACGGTTGAACCACTGATGTCACATGGACTATTTTAACGATGTCCTTACAACCTTTCTGGGCCTTAAATGTGTCAGTTGTGTTGTTGTCTATGCAGGGTCAGAAAGCTCTCGGATTTCATCAGAAATATCTTAATTTGTGTTCTGAAGATGAACAAAGTTCTTACAGGTTTGGAAAGACATGAGGGTGAGTAATTAATGACACAATTTTCATTTTTGGGTGAACTATCCCTTTTAGATCTACTGTGACCCCATAAGTAAACTCTTGTTTATTGACATAATACTTTCTCATTCTCAAGTCTTTGCATAAATTTTATGACCTAATTTAATAGCAGAGAAATAATGTCCAGTTGTTCTCAACCTTTTTGTGTTCTAGGCCCACTTTTGTCCAAAGCAATTTTAGCTGATATATGTGCATTTGGTACTTCTGTTGTAATAAGAATGAACAAACTTAAAAAATATATCAGCATAATGTTCTACATGTTTTAGTGGGATTTTCTTAGCATTTTAAATTAAGATCTTGTTAATATATCTAAATTTAAATAACTTAAAGTCCATGTAAAGAAATATTAAATATGTGTTCTGACTTTGTCATACCACAGAAAAATGTATTACTAACCACCCAGCCAAATTTGAATGAGGTAAAAATGCCAAGTAAATAAAATAAGGTATCAAAATCTTGAAAAAATAAGCATTTTTAGGCATCTCAAACACTGGGGGGCGTGTCTGTTGTCAGTGCCGAAGCCACGCCCATCTATGGGAAAGCTGCCGCCTCTCTCAAGTCTCAAATACAGCTACAAGCTGAATGGATGACCGAGCTGTTTTGTAAATTATCGCAACCAGGTAATACGCATTTACCAGGTACCGGGAAAGCATAGCTAGGCTGCAGTAACTAACATTCACGATTGAGTGGGCAAACCACTGATGCTAATGCGCTCTATTTATTATAGTGTTAGTGGAGGGCCCATGCTCAGTGTCTCAAGTGCATCATTGAGACATGATTTCAGGCCCGCCCAAAAAGTCCTGAACACAAAAATGGTGAAAAAATGGTCATTTAATAAACATAATTCGGTACTACACAGTTCACATTATTTGTAATGTGTCATTTGTAATGTAATATTTATAATGTGTTTAGGAACAACTCTCTGAATTGCCTTTACACTGACTTTGGGGCCTCCTTGAAAGTTTGCTGATGCCCCCTAGTTGGTCCCTCCACTTTGGTTGAGAAGAGAGACTGTCTTACTGTTGGGAGATGAAAGGGTCTGTATTACTTACTATTGGGATACCATAGGAATGAACAGGAAGTGCCTTAAACTGAATTCCATAAAATCGCATAAAATCTGTGACTTCTCTCATAAAATCACTTTTTTTTTTGGTGTAAACTCTAAAGATAGTTTTTTAGAGAACAATCCCAAACTATTGTTTAGTGTAAAACATGTTGAAGATGAGCAGATAGGCTGTTGATTCAATAAATGATAATCTGTTTCCTCAAAAAAGCTGTTTATTCAGCATAGTGAAGCCTTTCCTCCATTGACATCTATGCAAAAAAAGGCATCTGGTCTCCTTCCCTGCGCCACAGTGTTAGCTTTAGCCGTCGCACTTTTTTTTTGCTGTCTTGCCTTCTAGTGGCTATGGGTTGAGAACCATTTACCTTAGAGTGAATGCATGAAAAAAAAGAAACATACACAACAAAATAGCACGATCCACCTATTCTAGGTCTAATACCAAAAGGAAGAAATCAAAATCCCTTCAATCCTCAAAAGTGAGCATAAAGAGGTCTCGTATTTATTTGCCTAAGTTGAACCTTTCATATTAACTAGAACCAAAATTGTCATGCTTGTAAGTACTGTTGGCTGAGTCTCCCGTATGAGACCTCCAAGTCTCTCTCCCTCTCTGTTTTTTTCTCATATTTGAACATGTCACAGGCTCTTTGGTTTTTAAAGTTAATCCAATAAAATATGCAAATATAGCATTGGGATTGTCACAAAGTGCAGTGGAGGGTAAACATGCTGCATACACTCTGATGTGTGTGTGTGTTTGTGTGTGTAAGAGAAGAGAGGCCCTCATACGCAAATCTGAGAGTGTCTACTTATGTTTGCATGTAATCATACTAGCGAGCATGGAACGTACAGAGAACAGAGTCATGTGTGAAATTTCTCTTCTCATGAGAATAGTAGTGTTTTCTTTTAAAATTTGAGAATATAAAGGTTTGTTCATTGTTCATTGCTTCTATATATTGTCTGTGTGTGTGTTTTGTTAATATTTAAATAGCTTTCTTTTAA